>JANTCA010091364.1:13126-34203 GCA_024741275.1 Chironex yamaguchii
GAAGACGTATCAGACGAAACAGGATGCCACTTCGCAACACTAGCGCCGAGTCCATCACCTACACCTGCCAACTGTTCTGCCTTGCAATGGCGATGTGGTAATGGTCGATGCATTCCACGCAACTGGAGATGTGATGGTGAAAACGATTGCGAAGACGTATCAGACGAAACAGGATGCCTTAGCTAGTTACTTTCCGGCTGTTGTCGTTTGGAGATTACAGGTACTTTGATGAATACATGGACTACTAATGGATGAAGTCAGATTATGCAGAGGTAGACCCCGTTTACACTAGTCTGGATCCCGGCTGATCCGTACTAGAATAACGCGATTTCATATGATAGTCACGTGTTACCATGGCGTTGAACGTGGTAATGGAGTGGAACCATTGGAGTACTATTTCCTGTGTAAACTTTTACATTATTTGTTCTGATCTAGTGTAATTGCTCACAAAAAATGATTGCTGGTCTAAAATTGATCGGTATCCTTTTTGATCAAGGCCATTGTAATCTATTTATCAAGTCCAGACTGCGACTATCTACCTTAGTGTCCAATTCTAGTTAATAAGGTTTTCTCGGTAGTGCCCTCTTTGATAGGTAAATTTCTACGTATTGTCGATGTTCTTAAGCTAGAATGTAGCTGAAATAGGAAGTGTAATCTTTCAGTTGTCTAGTTCTGCTACTGAATGCCGAAGACAATTCGTAAAGCTATCTTGTCTAACACAAATGCTCTACTTAGCCCTTCCCATCTGCAAATAAGCGTCCCATGACGACTAAACAATTTGGCGAGAAAGGATAGCTTGTGCTGATTTGGAAGTGCTACGCTGAAAGCACAGAGTTAATTTATTCAGACTGTGCTTTCTTCTTTAACATGTGTTTACGCTCATGATGAAATCTCCAAATGTGTTTTACCGTTTTCTTCATAAATGTGGAAGTGTTGAAAATATGGAATGGGTACTCTTCCCAATTTCAAAACCAATCTTAGAGCTTTACATTCGTTCAAAGTGCTTGGTGCCATGTTCTACCTGTACTGTGACTGCAGGGTATCCATTTATCGTAGTCTGCACTACCAGAGATGGACACCAACGATAAGTAGCCTACTAACATATACATGGCATAATACGTTGCCTATGATGAGTTTTTATTTTATCTATTTGAATAAAAATTATCTACATAAAAACGATTTACAGAGAAATTGACTGGGTTAGGTAATACTAGCGATAACAGGCGGAAGTAATTTGAGCTCAGTCTGTGGGTATCTTTGGTTGAAACAGCTGTGTTGAACTGAAAACGTTGCCAAATGTTAACCACAAGAATGTTTTCGCCTTATATTTGAAATCTGAAGACTTCAAGCTACGCATGACTACAAGCTTTAATAAAAAGAGCTTTTGCCAGCATGCCCCAGTACTCTTCATGAAAAGTAGTTCTAGCAAAGCAATCCTTTTGCAGTCTTTGGCTTTAAAAATTACAGGAGATAATATTATTTCGGTTCTTTTATATTACAAACTGTACTTTCAATGAGCTGTTTCAGTTTCTTTAAGTTTGAGGCCTATAAATGTAAAGACTCCAAGAACCCTATTGAAAACCTTGCAGTATGAAAATGCCCTTGCGAGCAGACTTAATGAGAAAAGTCATGTATCATATACTATAAACATTGTGGGCGCCTAAAGCCTATAAAGTATATCCTGCTTTTAGAGTTATGATTGAGTGACTATTCCATGTTTTGTAGGATTAAAGCTTAGGTAAGTAATCCTACTCCTTGCTGAAATTGCTTCCGCCACTACGCATGCTATCTATTTTTCTGTCATACAACCTAGGTTTGTGGGTTTACAATCTATTATACCTACAGCGCCTACGACAACGTAGTTATCCTATCCAATTCAATGTCATTTAGCCCCTCTGGATAACTTAAGGTGCTCTGTCTTGATTATAGGTTTCGTACTGTGACCGTGGCACAACTTCAAAGAACGCAGGGGGTGTATACGAACATTTTCCTATAGGTCAGCGACAGGGCAATCGTTTCAGCTTCCGTTTTATGATTCAAATATTAGCTCATCAGGAGTTGTAACATATAGTTTCATGTCCACAGTTCACGTGGATAAGGATTTTGCAAACATAAACGTAAAACGACATTCAAGGCAGTTAGTAATTTGTAGGTTTTGGAAGATACAGAGGTATCCAGGCTTACCTTACACGTACATTTAATGTACAGAACCATACCTATTCATATTTAATCTTACATATCAGATGATATAGGGCTGAGAAGTCTCAAGGTGGAGCAGACAATTTTATGGATACTAAACAGTACCAAGGTGAGTTACGAACTAAACGGCAATGCGCTCTTGCTTATTATCTTGACCTTGGCTTGTCACTGTTACATGTTGTGCTTCATTATAGTAACACTTCGTGAAAAAAATAACATTGGAAAATGACTATTTAATTCTTCCGTTTGTACAAACTGCACCAGATTGCTCTCCTTTCAAGCTGATGAACTGAGTTTTTTGACAAGCTAGAAACCGGAAGTAGTAACAAGATGAAATTTCCAAATATCTTCTTCCAAATTGTATTTCCCCTAAAATATTCCGCTAGGAAAACAAGTCTCATCTTTATAAAGTCTGCAACCGTTTAAGTAATGTTTAAGATGAGCAATCGGCGTAAGTTTTCGAGGTCAAGGAATAGCGAGATTTCATGTTTGCCTATAAGACAGTACCTTCCATAAGCAAACTACTCAGTATTTACTAGTAATTCATTTTGTTAAGGACACAGTTACGAACCTAAGCTTGAAGTCGTGACATTTGTAAGTTGCTATCGTGACTGATGACATACAGATCGTGGATGTTAAGATTGGCGTACGAGAGACCGCAGAGTTGTCCGGTCTAGCCAACTCATAAACACTAAAACCAAATAGCCCGACAAATTGGATAACTTTTGCTGTTTTGGGAGCTTCAGTGCCCTCCAACGTCATGGCCCCAGCTGTTACTGGTGTAATTGTTCTGATGGAACTATGGAAGATTCGCTTGGAACATAATACCTACGTCTACCAAATCGTAACGATAAGGTCTGCTATTTCGTGCGAGCATGAATGTTTCCTTTCTATTTCTTATTGTAGTCTTCCATGTACAAATTAAAGGGTGAAAAATAAGTACAGAAAACATTAAGGTGCGCCAATTACAGCATCAACAGGTCAGTGCTTCTAGTTCGCACGTAAGCTACTTGGAAACGTTAAAATATTGGTGTGAAGAGTAGTGCTAAAAAATTCAATTGCAACAATGTACAGATACGATAACTGGCGTGGAATGGTGAAGAATCAGCAGCGTAGCTGTTGCATTTAACTTGGGAAGGCATGAAATAATATGTACTTCTTCCTTGTCAAACATGTTTATGGATTTTTTGATATTGTGTATTGATCTTGGTACTGGTGTAAATCATGACGAGTGATTATTTTAAGAATAGTGCAAAGATATACGTTGAAGGTAAGATATTAACAGTAAAGGACGAACAATGTTTTCAATACTTTTTTCCCTATACATTGGAGTTAATTTAACATAGTACCAAAACATTTTTAGCTGTTTTGCCCCTTTTGTGTGTCCGACACCATTTGAAGTCATTAATTGCACTGGCAGATACATGAGAAATAAATACGATGTGTTCTTGTGGAAACGGAAAAATTACGCGAGATTTGCCGCGCGAAAATCTTTTGAAGGCCGAGCGACGGGAGGAACCGCTCACCAACGCAAACTACATTTGATTAATACATCCTTGTTTAAGGAATCCAATTGTCATGTTTAATACCAGAACAGAGGACAACATAATAACATTTCCGTTACAAGTGTCTTCTAAGTGTTCACCCCTTCTCTCTTAATAAAACCGAAACTTTCTGTCTGTAATACACAGCAAACATAGCAAAAAGTAAGTCTTACTGTACATTACTTTACTGCGTAGTATCATTTTATTACGTTTTGTAATAAAGGGGCTCAAGCTTGAAACTTTTTGGTTAGTTATCAAGAAATTTAAAGCTAAGTCTGGCCAATAGATGGGGACAGCACTATAAAAGCCTTGCTATATTAAGCTAATTGGAAAAGATCAAAGAAATGTTGTTTTGTTTTTGTCGACCTTAATTGTTTCACATTTAATCATTGAACTTATCTTGAAAACGTATATTGCACAATGTACTCGTTGAAGTTTTTTTGAGCCAGGAATTAACAATGGCATAAAAGCTGTCAGACAAAACAGAAATTGTGATACCGTTGGTTTTCTATATTTTGTTTATTAGGCATAGTAATAAATGTTTATCTACAAATGTAAACAGTGTACAAAGCTAAGCTCAGTAGACTTTGTGAGTTAAAATGTATTAAGTTGGGAAGTGGTTTCCCCTTTACTTTGTTTAAAATATTATCTTACCACCTTGGTTTTTTATATTTTGTTTATTAAGTATAGTAATAAATGTTTATCTACAAATGTAAACAGTGTACAAAGCTAAGCTCAGTAGACTTTGTAAGTTAAAATGTATGTTAAGTTGGGAAGTAGTTTCCCCTTTACTTTGTTTAAAATATTATCTTACCAACTTAGGTATACGAGGTAGCTGGCTGGGCAGTTGGGTGAATGCAAACCCTGGGGGCTATTTGGAGAAGGCTTGGAGAAACACCTGGTCAATCTCCTTAAGTTCTCGTCTCCTCTATGCAAATGTCTACAATTGCACTTATCTTGGGATATTTTGAACTTATGTTGAAAATACTATCTATTCTTATCATTAAATTTGTTAATCTTTAGTTTCTAGGAGTGTCTTCCTTTGTTTTCATTTTAGAAAATGCATTATTTCTTTAGAAATAATATGTTATCTTGACTACGGATAAGTCGACATTTAATCTTATTAAATTTTTGACATGTCTTCCTTCAACACCGGTTGTTTCTACTAATTTTTCTTGAACCTAAAACTGTAAAACATTTACGGTCTAAGAGTTTATTCCGTAAGTAAGGGAGCACGGAATTCTACCTACGTACTTTGAATTGGCAAAAAACTACCTAGGTCACCTAACGTGAATGGTCAGTGTGAGCTGGCCTCAGATATGATGCATGGTGTGATATCGACGCAAAATTCAAACCTTACAAAGTTTCCAAATTGTCATGTAAGAATCCTCGCTGGATTGTGAATTGGTTTTTGCTACAATTTTATAGGACCAGAGGTAGCAAAATACAAGATTTTCTCTATTTGGGCTTTCACGGCCAATATTTTGGAGTTTCAAGGACAGTCGTAGAAACCACCGTCGTCCTCATACTGTCTACTTTAATTGTTGGAATTACTGGTCTAGGAGCAGTATCTATCAGTAAAAGATGTCCTAAATTTGAATTCTAATAAGTAGGTTACGGTAATAGCTAAAAGTACGGACGTAGAGGAAATTAATGCAACATGGTCAAAATGAATTCCAGTAAAGGGACGAACGGTTAACAGAGTCTGCATACATTGATAAGTTATAAAATTTGGTCCCCAATGAACAATGGTACTTTAACAAAAAATGCTGTGAGACCCTCCTTGTAATTTTTCTATTTATTCACTTTCAGTTGCAGAACCAAACATTTCTGGTGATAAAGGGAAAACATTGATTTGGTTATCATTTGCATCGCTTGTCATCTTATTGACTCCGTTTCCTGAAATCAAAAGCTGTCCCCTTCGAAACTGGTCACTCTGCCTCAGTGATCATCTCCTTAATTTCCAAATCCCACTACAATGGTGCAAAGCATTCAACATTTATAAATATTTGTCTAGGTCTTGTTCATACTGCTTACCTAAAGAACGAAACTAATCTTATGATACAATGCAAAATCATATAAATCAGGAACTAAAACCGGTGGTTTCGACAGCTTACACTCATGACAGATCGGATCACTTATTTTTGGTAGACAGACTACTTTACTGAAGGATTAATCTGCTTGTAAAACGCTGAAGATGTCTTTATGCTCCTCAACTTTAGTTAATTGGTATCCCACAAAAAACTGTCTTCAAATTATTAGATAACATAGCGATTGCATATGTGTTTGTGGTAGTTTTGGTGCTGGTTTAGGTAACCAATCTTTTAGGGTTTGGTGAACTGTACGTGTATACTGCATGGCACACAGACTACCGGTCACCTCGACCAGTCTATTTCATGGTATTTGCTGTGAGTTTAAATTATGATATCTAAGTATAATGACCTACACAGACTGGTGACTGTTATGGTGAATTGACGTATCGAAGAGGGTTTCGTGTATGCTACTTCATAAAATTTAGGCAGACACAAGAAGAACTGGTAAGAATAGGTTGAACTGCGTTCAACTACGTAATAAATGTTTCAAATGACATTTCATTATTGCAAAGTTTTTAAACATTTTCACTTAAAACAGTAAGGTATTAGCATTCTATGTTTGGATCCCTTTTTCTCATCAATCTAGTTTTAGCTTTGCTGGGATTTTCAATCGGAATTGGACTTTTCCTGTTGTTCCTACTGTTACTTCTGATATATATATTGAAATTCAGAAGCAGAGCATATCTCCGGGTACAAGGGAAGAAATCAACAGATACCAAAAAGAAAGGTATTTTCTGGCAGAAGCCATCACCTTCTGTATCAACTGTAACCTTGCCTGTACAGTTTCATGTCAGCAGACCTCATGGAGAAAAACGCGAGAAACACAGTGTAGAACACCAAAGACGCCCTGCGCTTTCATGGAAAGATGAAGATCAAACAGACGAAGAAACGCCAAGAACACGTCGAGTACAGTCTGAGAGTGAGTCACAAGTGGCAAACACTAGATATATTAAGAGAAGGTCCATGTCAGAACGAGAGGAAAGGCGATCCCTCCTGGCCGGAATGCGCTGTCGCAGTAAGTCCATAGGATTGTCGTTTCCAATTTTTCCAATGTTAAAACTCTCGGGTCTTCTAGACTTTATGGTTCATTACAATTCTGAAGCAAAGGAATTGGAAGTTACTATAGTACAATTGTACGATATTGACCTGTCAGCACAAAACTGTGTTGGGCTTTTAGGAGTACAAAGCTTGAGTGATCATGAGTTATATACCGGAAAGAAACTTATACAGATTGTCAGAGCTCCTGACGGTTCCTTGTTTATGAGAAATCAAGATGAAATAGGGCTCTCCGTCAGTGTTGTCCTTTACCCCAAATATGTGTTATCCAAACAGACTTCGATTAAATATGGTTCAACAGCCCCATGCTTTCACGAAACATTCAAAGTGGTAGGGTACCCTATGTCGCAATTAACAGATAGCGTGCTACGGATGCAAATTTTGGTCCACTTTGATGAGCAGGTTGGTGTATTTTCAATTGGGGAAGTGGCATACCCACTGAGGAAACTGACAATTGATACTTATGTACCTCAACAAGAAGCACTGGATATACCTATTGATGACCTTCAGTTTGAGGTAAGTAATGTACTATTCTTGTATTGGTACGCTTGGATATTCTTTTGGAATTTTCTTGTCACAAATGCCTCTCCTTTATAATTTTCTGTTCGGCTAGACTAGTACATGTATGGTTACTACTAGAGAAAAATTGATATTCTTAACAGCAAATTGACAATTACATTCAATTTCTAGTGTTACTGTATATTCTCGATTAAGTACACACATTCCTATTAGCGCACATCCCTAATTATGAATGGTGTATTCTTATTAGAAAAACTTAAAATAACAAGATGAATTTGCAAAATGAGTTTTTCTTTGCCATCCCTTTATCACATACAATTATTGTTATAATGTTAACACGCAAAGTATTTTCTCGATTTAGCGCACCATTTTTCTTTGACTTAGCGCACACGTTCGTACAGGAGCACGCCCCAAAAGAAGCGCACCGTGCGCTATTGCAAGGAAGTACTGTAAAGATGACCTCCCCTTTGAAATCATAAGTCGTTACTTGTTTTGTTGATATACATTTTCAGTAAATTCGATGGAAGCAAGAATTTCAATGTCCTATAAACTGCCATTAATTCGCTTATGTTCCATATTGAGCATACACTGAGTGAAAGGTTCGTTAAAGGCTGTTTTATCTTGATTGGCACCTTAAAAGTAATGCGTTTTACTGTCATCTTGAAAAACTGAATTGATCACTTGTAGGGAAAAAACGGGTCGCATAGAAATGAAAAGGAACTGAGCATCAACTGTGTGCTGGTAAAAGATGTTAAAACGAAAACCAGGTTGTGATTATAACAACGCATCTTAATCTGCTCATTGAGAGCAATCCACCTCAATATTTTACGTACAGAAGAATAAAGAGACATTGAATTTTCTTATTCGTTTTCAATGCAATCAAAATATAGATTTATCTGTCAATGAAGAGCCAATGAAGAGCAGTCCGAGTCGATATCGTAGGCTTGAAGAACAAAGAGATAATTATTAGAAGTCCAACATACTGCAATATAAATAACATAGCCTCAATAATGTGATCTGTTTTAAGGTGTTCTTTAACTTGGATTGTGTAGAACTGTATCTTAAAATAGAGCAGCAAGATTATATTTTCCATAGCAACGAATAACAAGTCGTGCGCTTCTACTTTTGAAATATATTAATCAGTTTAAAAAGAAGGCATCTAGCACTTAACATTGAACTGCACAGATAGAATGCATGTTTTTAGCCTTTTGGTTCTCCGAAAATAGATTATTTTGTACAAAGTGTACCATCCTATCAAAAATATGTTGCTGGTAAGTATTAATTTTAAATTATTGCACCAGTTGAACGGCGTTTTCTACTAATTCCTTGGGCCTAAGTCACAAAAAATATATTGATTTGTGGCATATATATTCATAGTTGTTACACAAGTATCGGGAGAATGCTCAAGTAGTCCTTGAACGGTTCTTGGTACTTAAGGCTGTGTTAGTACACTGTAATGTAAATTATGAAACAACCAATTCGCACGGTATTTTGATTTTCATAGTATGTGAGATGCAAGATCAGCACGGTTAGGTGCTACAGACTCCTGATAGATGCATCATCGTTAGGGTTACTCAGCATGTCAAGCTTTCGTTTCAAGTTGCGAGATCATTTAGAGGTGTGGGGTTCGTTTAATTTTTAGGTACTTGAAACATTGGCTTATGATATGCAGCCTCTTGGAAGTTACTGTTGCCTTTGTTGTTTTTTTATCCCATTCGGGCGACGAGTAATGACGTACAATTTTAGGATTCGAGCTAATTTCATGTAAGGCAACTGGATAATATCGTCGTCAAATTTCACAGTCCTTTTCTAAACAAATGTTGACTAATACCTAATGCATAAAGGTATCAAAGTTCCTCAGTTTGTCTTGAAACAATATTGCAAAAGAGAAGAAGGAATGGTAAAGAAGAGAGGACTGTGGTTCCTAACTGTAAGCAATACCTAGCAAAGTGATATTGTCTCCTCGCTTTTATTTAGAATGTAGTTATCGCTGGCGTACCTCTTCTGTGTATAAAGATGCTTCCTGGACTGGTTGGTTTCACAAATGTGTTCAAGACTGATAGCATATATTATCGCGTGCCAAGGAAGTAACGTTATCGTATTCCATGACAATTAATGACTGACGTCTGTGTTTGATTTTAGTATTCACTTCGTGAGGATCGATACTTGGGCGAACTTGGTCTTTCTATGACGTATGATCCAATGAATAACCGTCTGTCTGTCACATTGGTGGATGCAGCGAACTTGCCAAAGACATACGGGCAAACGAGTATGTAGTGCATTCTCTGTATATATGTTTACTTTGCTTGATGCTTTTCTAATGGAAGAATATGATTGACGTTGGACATGAACATTTGAGAAAATCAATGCCGAGACAGGACAAAGTATCGCATCGCTTTTTAATTGACTACAGATATTGCTCGATTAGGTCACTGTGTTAACTTTGTCGTCCATTGTACACAGAATGTAGTCACTATTTGTTCCCCTTCAAGAGCACGCGCGCAAGCGCAGATAAAGGCTGCCGCCAAAAGTAGACCATCTTTTGCACTGATTAATCAGTCTTCTGGCTAATTATAGACATTTTTCGTGAATTAGTACAAAAAATATGTAGTAACGAACTCTGACAGAAATCTTTTGATCTTCATCAGATTGCAATTAAATGAAATATTGTAAAGGACATTGAGTATGAAGGTGTTATGGCTGATATAAAGTGAAAGCGATTCTCAGAAATCTTAATTTGAAAACTCGTAAGCTATTTCTGTCCATGATTATTACGTTGTTGGAAATCGTTATAAGACAACAATTACTTTGTCATATATTATATCTTGTATCTGCCTACATTTTTCTACAGCTGTAAACAGTTGTTCTCAGAATCATAGATGCATTATCTTCCCACCACATTTATTGAATGTGACAATGTAGAACAACCACGTCCTTGGTATAACTGGAATATATTTTCACTGTCAGCACACATTAACTGTTTATGTTTTACCTGTCGTAGATACTTCAGTAAAGGTCTCAGTCTTTTTCTGTGGGCACCGAATGGCCAAAGAAAAATCCCGAGTTGTGCGAAAAAGCGACAATCCTACAATTCAAGAGACTTTCACGTTCGACATTGCAAAGGACAAGTTATGTCAAATTGATGTCCTCTGTGAGATAAGGCAACATGGACCCGTGAGCAAGACAGTGGTTGGTTACGTTCATGTTGGAAGCCAGGCAGAAGAAGCTGGACTTCAGCAGTGGAAAGAGTTATTGACTTATTCATGCTTAAACACAAAAAAATCTCACTTAATAAGGAGGAAAAAGCCACTTTGTCTTTGTTTTTGACAGTCGGCGTTACAGTGATTACAAATATTTATGGAGTAAGCGACAACAACACTGCACATTCCCTACCTTTACTGAAACGATCACTACTATAGCAACAGCAACAACAACAACAACTATTACTACGACTACTACTACTACTGCTGCTACTGCTACTGCTTCGGCTGCTACTACTGCTGCTATTGGTTCTTCTTCTTCTACTCCTGCTGCTACTGCTGCTGCTGGTATTACTTCTACTGCTGGTAATACTACTGCTGCTGCTGGTACTACTACTGCTGCTAGTATTACTACTGCTGCTGCTGGTAGTAATACTACTACTGCTGCTGCTACTACTGATGGTACTACTACTACTGCTGATGATGATGCTGCTACTGCCAATTCTGTCATTACCACAACTAATTCGACTCTAGAAGTGCATATTTAACCTTAGTAACGCATTATTAAATTGCTAGTTCTAACCTTTCGCTATGTACTGAAAATAAATGTCATTCTTTAATGCTGACGTTTCGTCCGAATTTGTAGCCTTTTGTTCGTTAAAGTTCTTTCTAATTATTAGTGAATTTCTGAACATAAACTGGATATAACAGTGAACCAACAATGAAATCCTCTGCTTTGGTCTGGTCTTTTGGCACAAAAGTAAACCTGCGTAATTTAGCAAAATGTGGAAATTGAAAATTGCGACAATTATGTCCTCCATCGATAAAATAACAAAATACGTCGATTCTCAAGTAAAACAACTATAAAGAAGGTTACAGTGAACACATTATAAAAATCCGATACAAAACATTAAAGTGGGCCTTGCCTACAACGACGTTAATTTCATGGCAAATTAAAACAAGGTACTTTACGCGACACCTCAGTTCATACTGTTACTAAATGCAATCCAATGTCAGTGAAAAATCATATTTGCTACCTAAATAACAAATATTGATTTATTACCACTTCTAAGGTCTCATCTAGGGATATATTTCTGATCTTTGTCTAACAAACAGTGTCATAAATTTGGTGTGTGAGATATTGTTTATGGCGAACGTATCAGCGCGCAGAAGAAGATCGTTACTCTCCTGCATATACTATCGAAAACAAACTTCTAAAGAAATATCATTTGTTTTTAAATCTTAAAAATTACGAAAAAATTTTACACCTATTTTGACACGTTTATTGTCCTTGCAAGTGTACGATCCAAATACAAATTTCTGACCATAACTCTAACTAAGCTTGAACTCTAAATACTTTTAACTTAAACCTTTTTCAATTTGGCAACAAAGTATATTTTTGCGCAAATGTTAAAAGTTTTAATGTCTTTTGATGTAATTTCAAATTATTGTGCAAAATGTCAACTTAAGGTATGCCCAACTTGATTAAATTGCAAAGACTAAATCGCAAGGCTTTACATAACAGCAGTGTCAAAAAAATTTAGTTACTCATCGATCACAAGCTGGATTAATCCATCAATAATTACTTTGAGTTTTGTTTATTATAACAGTCTCAAATTGCTCCTTACTTTGTGATTTCGGATTCTGGATTATCTCTATTCTATGAGATAACCTTGCTCAGGGACGAGCATAGAAAAAAGGCAGAAAACTATGCTCGTATCGATATACGAAAGAGGGATATTGATACCTTTGTCAATTTGATATAAATAAACGAAGGCTTAGTATCTTCAGATTCAAAAAGAGGCTGCATCACACCTTCCTATTAAGAAAACAAATTGATTCTAAAGCTGGAAGTTACGACTGACTAGAGAAGTTCACCATCGTATTGTCGTTTAGCAGTATAAAGAAAGTGTTAATTTTGTCTGTTTTTATGAGTTCAACGGATACAAAATTTAGTCTACAGTAACAAAGAGAACTGGCACAGATAAGGAAGTCAATGAACAATTAATGACCCTAATAGGTTCAGTGACCTTTTATTCAATAAAAAATATCTATAGAGCATCCATAATGTCGCCAATACTAACAGATTATGAACGCGTTTACATGTGCAGGTTCTTTTAGCGATAAAGTGTCCTGTGGATCCGTGCGAAACAGTAATCAGAAATAACGTTTCACGCATGTCAGGTTCACTCTTGGCTTATGACTTGAAACATTATGGCTGTGGTAAATTTTAAAATGCAAGCATTAGCAAATTCAAAGGGGAAATTAGTCTTATGCCGTGTATACGATCAAGCCGTGGTTTATTGGTATATCCATACACATACAATTCATGAATATGCATTAATATGCACTATGGTGCTGGTGTGTACTGTATATGTAGCTGTATCTGTACTTAAGTATGTATGACATGCTAACAAGTGCGTCAGCATGGCATCTGATATGCTCCGTATGTGCATTCTTGATATATTCATCTCATTTGTATCTGTGTAATAGGATGCCTCAGTATTCAAGAAATACCTGGTCACGCCCACCTTGCCTCAACTTACCGGAATTTATTACGAGGGTTGCAAATTCACTGAGTGGATTGCTAACCTGAGATAGTGCGGATACTACCCAGACACTCGGTACGTGGACGTGAACCAAAGATGAATTTTAGCAAAAAACAAGCAGAAGTTTTCCATCTATCACTATCTGCAACTGCATACACGAGACGTTAAAATAACTTTGTTGTAAAAATCGCAACAATGCATGACTAAAGTTCGTAACAAGTAGCTTGATAATGTAACATCTTACATTCGTTTAAAAATTTCCACCCCGACACAATACTCCGATCAACAAAACTGATGTTTTCGTATTATTAACAGTTACATTCATATTCATAATCTGTGATAACAGTACTGTCAGACGTCATCCCTCTGATTTCATCTTTTGGATGACAGTTCCATCAAAGTTGACAGCTGTAAAGCACAAGGTGTTGTAATGTTTCAATCACATCAAAGATCAAAGACGATTTGAAGCATTCATAAAAGAGCGAGGCGTGAAGAAATGGCTACATATATGCGGCTGTTGTATCAGTGGATGTCATGAATTATACGATGCCTTGTTTGAATATCAAAAGAATCTTGTTAAATAATGTAGATAATAAAATGTCTCAACTTAAGAATTGATTGCAAGACGTTTTTAACATAATAATGCCAACAGAAATGCAGTCTATGTACAATTTAGTACATGCCGGCAGCAGTATCCAGGCAGCAGTATCCAGGCAGCAGTATCCAGGCAGCAGTATCCAGGCAGCAGTATCCAGGTGGATGTAGTAAGACTGCATACCTGCACTATTTCTGCAGCTAACTGGCTTTCCTAATCAGGGAGGAAAATTTAGACATGCATTCGTCCACATGATAAGCTGTAACCAGAACGTGACGGCTATATTTGATTATCCCTTAGTACCACATGAATTAATGTAAAAAGAGCCAAAAGGTATGTTCTACAACATAGATATTTCAAAAACCATTGTAAAAGCAGGTGAAGCTGAGTAGAATAGAGGGCTTTCTATAAACTGGTCCAAAAAGTATTTTTACGATACATTTATCCAAATTACGTTTAAATTACTACTTGAGTGTAGTGGCTCATAAATAGTGAAGAAAGCGGAATAAAACTATATTGAAAGATTGTGGAATTCGCTTGGAAGTTGTCGGTATGTGGTATCCTTAGCGACAAACGGTAGCTAGAAGAGGCATCTCATGTGGTCTTGTTTGTGGAAAGAAATTTAAAATTTGAAAAGTGAAAACGAAATTTGAACAACAACAGTGTCCCATCAGTATATTTTTGGAACAATGTCAATAAGGTAGATAAGTAAACTTTAGAGTCTGTCAAGACGAATTTCGGATTTAGAAAGAAACCGGGGATTAACATTTTTGTTATCAAATTATCACTATCATTATCATCGGTAAGAAATCTCCAGTTTCCTCTCTCCATGGAATTCGTATCTGTTGAACGTTTCTTCATTAATCAATGTCGTTGAAATTATTTGAACTTTCCTGCTTAGTGTGAATACGTATTTACACAAGAACATTCAACAAGTTATTACCTGTTCATCTACATTACCACTTCATATACCCGTCTTGTTTTTAATAATTATTGATTGTGTCTAAACCTATGAGCAATCGAAGTCGACAATTAGTTATTCTAAGATTCATTTTTGTCAGTGTATACCTCTGATTTGTTTGGTTATATTGTTTTACTGTATGTAACCACTGGTTCCTTGAAATTGGATGAGAATAACCTAACATAAAGCTGTAAGCAAAGTGCTTGGCTTTGGACTGGTTTAACAAACTATATAGGTAATATTAATTCATTTCACAGGGCCAGTTTTACTTTAAGAATGTGGACAGTTGTTGACAACTTGATTGGCGGGGTTAAATGGCTGAAAGAACACTGAACAGGTACAGATGGATCTGTTTACGTAAACATGTTCATAAAGCTAATTCAAACTCAATCAACTTTACACTCCGTGGCCACTGATTTTATAGGGTTCACTTAGCTATTTACAGACTTATCGAACTGGTCAGGAATTTGACTGTAAGATGCTGCTCTCGAATAGACTAATTGACTCGCCTTAGCAAAGACTGTTACTAGCGATATGTGAAGTTTACAAAGAAAAATGAAGATAGATAGGATATGGTATTGTAATATAATATGTGAGATATCTTCAAAGTAGATAAAAGACTATGCACTAGAGGGGAATAGTTGTCAATGATCTTTGTGGTAAAAATGAATACGGGAACTTCTATTTTAAGTTTAGCATTTGTTGCTTGCTTTTTGGTACAATTTAGTACGTCACAAGTTTTTGAATTGGATGAATTTAATTTTGATCAATTTACAAAGGATAAAGATGTTATGTTAGTGGAATTCTATGCACCATGGTAAGATGAAATTTGACTTGATATTTGCCTCTTGCCTTTAGTGTAATCCTTAAATCAGTAAAAATGTATAATTTTATCAAATAAACATTTTTATGGCTTATATATATAGTATATGAACCCTTTAACTAAGTCTGCTGAAAAAGGTACATCTTGTTTATGTTAAGCTCAACTGTATATCATGTCTGATTTCACAGTCAGTAGGAACACAAAAAGCGATTTGAATTCCACAAGACAGGATATTTAATCGTTAAGAAGATGTGATAAAATTTGTGTACAAGTATATAGATGCTGCAACCAAGATACATATGCAAATAAAAAAGGGGTTAAAATCAAGTGCTCTGTGTTTCCTTGAATTTGGAATAAAGTTTGTATTAGTTGTATTCGGATGTGCGCTGTTGGTTGATCACTATTCTTTAAATTACGTTTTCTCGAGTAGGTATTTTTGAAAAAAATAAATCTTCAATCCAACAAATGTTGCTTTGACCTTTACTAATCCGGGGGCAATCAATTTACAAACATGCGAATAAAACACCTGAAGAAACTTGTAATAAGTTTTGCTATAGAATTAGTGTAAAGAGGCGTGAGTGTTAAATAAAATGTTGTACTTACGTTTTATAGGGATATCATATTAAGCGAGTTAGGATTTGGATGATGGAAAATTTTTTTTGTATTTGAAAATACTCATTCCGCTTTAAAATGACAACTATTATAGGGATGACCAAGGTAGATATTTGTAAAGTTGTATATGTCTTAGCTCGCAACAGCACGTCCAAAAATTGCATTCAAATCGATTTTCTTACAGCCGAGCATGCCTCGTGCCTTAAAACTCTTCTGTAACATACAATGAACGTTTAGCCACTACTAGGATTCAGGAAAGACCATTAACTGAATAGAACATCAAGAAGGACAATTCTAGGCTGTCAATTCCACCTGTTTCATCGTCTGACTCATAAGACTATGAAACTAGCAGACATTATGCCTATCTGGTTGACATGCGATAAAATAATAATTGGTGATAAAAGTAACAGACCGAAAAACAAAAAGTCAATTGTGCCTACCTAGGTTGGTCTACCCTGAGCCTTTACGTTTGTCTCACGATTACTCTTTCTAAAAGGAATGTCAATAGCTACAATCAAAATATCTATGGAGACAAGATTAGCACGCGGTACTTTCATTTAATGTCATTATGTTTTATGTTGTTATAAGACACAGGAAGCGTAACTTGTGTTGTAAGAGAATTTCTAACTAGCTAAAATTGATGGGATAGCAGAAAAGCATTAAGTCCTGCTGAATGACATCATACAAAGTTTGACATCTTGCCAAAATGGATTATCTAGTAGAATTGCTGAAGAGTGGGAAAATGATTACTTGTTGTGTTGTGTTTTGTTGAATTAAACTTTTACTTTGATTATCTGAGAACTGAACATCTTTGAGCTTAATGGTACTTAATGATTTCAGATAATTATCGTCTTCAGAAAGGAAACATTGTGCGAGATCAAGTAACTAATTGCTTGTTGTAAGTTTGAGAGTTTACAATGCATGCGATCTAATGACGTAGTTTTGTCTAACAAGAGGTCACGCACAAATCCAAACAATTAAGCTATAATAATGAAATGGTATAAGCAAATACTACTGCAGTAATTGGATAAAGTTTATAATGATCATAATAGTTTTACAGCAAACAATAACAAGCTCCAAAGGTTCCTATTTTGATCACCACAACCATGATAATTAGCACTGCAATCTTTATATCTTACTATTAGTCAAAGAATATATCTACAAACTGTTTGAAATATGGCAAATTAGTATCAAAATTGACTATTGCACACATAGGTGCTTTCTTGCTTAATCTTTTGACACTCCTTATGCTTTCTGAATGGGTAAGATTTGGATCTCACTTCACTGTGTCACGAAGCTTCTGTAATTTTCCAAATTAATCCTTACAAGTCAAATAAACAACGTCATTATGCTTAGCTCGAGTGTCAATTATATGCAACGTAGCAAAAAACGAAAGAAAAGCTTTACATTTTTATCAATTGCAACCTCAACTTGTCTGCGGGAACAATTTGGTTGAATCCAACAAGCAGTGGCTCTTTGCCTGAGACCTTTCAATAGTAAAACATGAGTAAATGATAACTTATCTCTGCTTTTCTCTTCTGCCTCTGCAGGCTTCCTCTCCTGACTTGGGATCCTCCTTAACCTTCTGCTTAACCTTTCCCATTTCGTCGACTTACTTAATTCTGCTCATTAGGATCTGGAGAGGACCTGAAGTACCCGCAACCCACAGTAAATTTCTCTTATTGTAGGTGGTACTGTCATCTTTCGATGCTGTAAAGATAATCACAATGGGAAAATCTACTGGTCGTCTGTCCAAAGGAAACAATGACATTTTGTCGTAAATTCAGATACAGAATCACTGAAAGTCCCTTCTTGCTATTCTTTTCTACAAAGGTGATAATCAGGTATAATTTACGAAAAAACTTCGGTCTGATTCCGGTCGATTATGGAGAACTCATACAGTTCTTTAGATCTCCAAACAATATCCCGCTCCCATCTTTTTTTATTATATAATTGTATCATATTTCAATCTCACGCTACAGACTTGCCTTTCTAAAGAATGTTTCCGACTTTCTCATATTGTTGTCTGAACTCGAATACGATAACATGTTCACTCATTCTAGAATTTCTTGTCAAAAGCATTCTCTTTGAACCAACTATCAGCAGCTTCATATCTCGAGTTCAACATTGGAATGGTAAAGGATGGTCTTACGCCAACTGAAACGGATTTATAAACCACAATGCTGGCATTTCCTGGCTATTTGCTACCGATAAATGCTTTTCAGACCATAATCCATTCTGAAGATGAAGCAGGAATCTTACGTTGCGTAACAATCATTCTACTCAGATGTATTCAGGGAAGGACCTGCTCATGCCATACCTCCAGCATTTCTCTTTAGAGGATTTTGTTCCAAAGATCAAGTCTCGTACACATCTTTCCAACTGCCATTTTTATTCATTTACTCTGGTACGTCTTTCTCGTTTGTTTTTCTTTGCAATTCTTGGCTTTATTTTTAGTTTTCACTGTTTTAAGCAACCAAATGTGGCAATACTGTCTATATCAGATAACGTGTTAGCTCATCTCGATTAGTCACAACTAATATGCATAATACACCAAAGCAAAGTTCAACTTAAAGTAAATTTGATCCCTCAAGATGGAATTTCATCTGAATAAGTACTTTTTCAAGCACGTTCCAAACACGTTCGTAAACAAATAGAAAAAATTAACATAATACAGCTGATGTCTCACAGTTCCAGTTTACTCGTTGCTACTAAATTTCAGCACTTCAGAACTGCTGTTGACAATATAGTAGGAACCGGAGGCAAAGTAAGGGGAAATCTGTAGGAAATTCCAAGGTTGAAAACAAATTGGATCCATTTAAAAACAAGATCACAGAAACGAGGTCGTAATTTTCTTATGTTTGGATTTGCAGCCTACAGGAGGTTGGGTCGACTGATACTTGACATGCGTTATAAAATGAAGCAGGACAACACAGAACCACGATATTACGAAGTAGGCAACATCTAGAGGAATCTGATTAATTGAGTAACAACCTCGCGAACAACGTTGGTCCCTTGATAGCTTTAACTTAATCAAATTGGATAAGACTCAGAGTTAAAATCATAAAATGGCGTACACAGTGTATGGTAAAAGAGACGTAATACAATTCTAACTTTTTATACCAATCTAGGTCGAGTAAAAAGTATATAATTATAGTTGGAAAAATAACATATCATTTTGTAAAATATCGTGCTACTATACCTTTGCTATAGTTACGTCACTCAGCCTTGTTATAAACGATGTTATCGACTTCATGTTTACACGTGTTTTTTTTGATTGGATGTCTTTAGGTGCCATCATTGTCAAGCATTGCAGCCTGAGTGGGAGAAAGCAGGAGAAGCATTAGCAGCAAACAGAGAATTTATCTTAGGAAAGGTAAGTAAATGGTCACAATTGTTTACAATTTTAAAAGTGCTATATATGGCAAGACAAGCTATGCACATAGTGTAAGAATTATTAAAAACAGCAGTCTGTATGGACAGCCTACATATTCCGTCAGTAGTCATTAGTCTTACCTAAAACCAGAAATAATCTCACATCTGTCTCTAGGTAACCAGCACTTTTACACAAAGTCATCTGAGAATAGAACTGCTGGCTGCAAACGAGTCATCCATCCTGCTGGACCAAGTCGACTAATCTACGATGTCGATAGTTTTTTACCTTTTCATTATACGTCGATCGACGGATGGTTATAATTTACTAAGCATTTGTTAGGAAAATGTCTCCAAGTTTAGGTCCAGTGGAAGGCAGTGAAGTTGCACTGTCGGCATTTAGAATGACCAAGAGTTATTAAAAGTAAGCAGTTTTACCACTAAACAACCCAAAAACCATGGAGCTTGAAGATCACAAAACGATGTTTGTCATCGTTTGGGCGCCTCTGGTCTGTCCCTATAGAATAGCACTTAAAAATATCTTTGAACTTGCAAAAAGACTAAAGGGAACGCCCTAAACAACATGGATTAGCAATGTGATGCAAGATCATATGCACAATGATATATCTGTGTCCAATCTTGAAAAAAATCCTCGCAAACTCACAGAATAGTGTTCTGGTCGATAGGACATTGGCAGCATTATATTGACTTAGTCGATGAATATGCATTGATGAAGTTGACGTAATGTAGCATAGAATCAAGCAAGAACACAATAAAATTGTTAAAAGAAGAACCCGGGAACAGAAATTGTTTGATTAGAGTACCTTTTCCATCCAATAATTCTAAAATCGAGAAGATTAAGTTGACGCAAATACATTTAGAAAATAATTTAAAAAAACAAAAAGTTGCGTTCATATAAAAACGTAGAAATTAAAATCCTTACAAGATCATAATACCAAGTTTTTTGCGTTGAGATTGTATAATAACTTTACTTTTCATTTTCTTTAACTTAGGTCGATTGTTATGGAAGAGGGGAATCCCTTTGTAAAAAACACCATGTAGAAATGTACCCAATGATTAAGTTATTTCGGCATGGCATTTTGTCTGACGAATACAACGGAGAAAGAAATGCTGGTAAGACCTTATTGACTTTTTACAGTAACAATATGTTTATGGTAATATTTTCAAAATTTGGTAAAATACTGGGAAATATCAAAATTGGGGTGCCTTTGAAAAATTTCTTAGTCCTTAAAACTTTAGTATTTCTGATCTTAAAACGTGCTATAACGAAAAGTGCATTTTGAACCAAAAAAGGGTAAGTAAAATCTCATTTCATAGTAGACAGACAAGCAATTTAATGGGCACAGAAACGTAAACATATCACTTACACAGCCTTATGTGAAAATGAACCCAATGCAAGTGGCCAAGTACCTTGACCATGTTAACATACTTCGTCGCGTATGCGTAATGATTAAGACGCATCTTGTAACACTAAATTGACCTCATAAGTTATATTCGATACATTTTTTACCCCGTAATGTTCTAATTCATTGA
>JANTCA010091365.1:0-13203 GCA_024741275.1 Chironex yamaguchii
GTTTTGTTTCTTCATTTTCTCTTTCTTTGTTTCCTTTCTTGTTTATGATTGGCTAGTTTTGCTACATGTTTCATATACATAGGTTGCCATATACATATACTTTCCTTTCTGACTTTTTATACTCTGAAGAGTGTTGGACGAAAAAAGCTTTTAAGTATGATTTTAGCGCAATGTTGCAAATTTTTGAGGCAATTAAAGAACTTTATTTGTAAATGATCCCTCCAATTGATCTCTTGTTCAAAGTGACAAATCACCATATCGATTGCTACTGTATGAAAAAATAGTCATGCCCCGAATACATAAATTTGTTGTTTGTACAAGATATTTGTTACCAACCATCAAGGGTAATTGCTGACCATCAGAGCAATTTGAATGTTTGATTGTCACCAATTGATTGTGATATATGATTACAAAGCCTTCTACCATACTGCCTGTGGACGTCTGCTTTTAGATTTCACAAGATAGAAAAAGTCTTATGGCACATGCAATAATCTGTCTTTCCCTGGTCATCTTCAAGAATATTATAGAGGGCATTCTATAACACTAGTGTGCTTTTTGTGTAAGGTTCCCTTTTGACTTTCATTTGTTTCTAATAATATTATTTTATTCATTTCTAGCTCGTTTTATTGTCCACAATAGTGACTGGGCAGCCTTGTCAACAATATCAATACATTTAAAAGGCTATCCCTATTCTACAGTCACTGCAGTAAGTGATGGGCTGCCCAATAATTCAACAGGTCAGTCTCAGTAAGTTAGTTCTTGTTGCAAATTTCAAATAACCATTTACTAGCTCAGAGTAATTATCTTTAATGCACAGAATGTATAGTCAATAGTTGTATAGATATTTGCTGAGCAGTTTTCTGCATTACATTTATACTAGTTGTACGTATGGTGTTTGATACAGTGAGCAAAGTCAAGTTATAATTTCTGGCTTCTCAACATTTAAATGAAGGTCTCCTGAGTGCAGACTTTCTTAGTGAATGATTTTAAAAATTATTAGGCATTCTACCATTGTCACACAGATTTGCTGGGTCTACTGGCTAAGAGTATCGCAAACTGCATTGTTTTTATCTACATGTTATACAGTGGTCATAGTTTATAGAAGTTCTGGATATTGCTTTAAGGGTATGAAGCAGATTAAGATGGTGATTTATTATACCATCATTCAAAACTAAAGAGACTTAAGTCCAATACAAATGCATTATATTTTTTATGTTGTTTGCTGACTTAATGAAGCACAGCAAATCAAACCATATTTCATGAAAATGGTCACATGCCACTTGTCAGGCTACCAATATAGCCACAGTTATATTCAGTGAAGGAGTGAAGGTCTGAGATATAACCAACAGATAATACTAAGAATGAAGAGGAAAAGGTAGATATTAATGAGATTCAACAAAGAGATGAGCAACAGAAACGTTATGATATCTAATCATAATTCATTTTGTGAAAAGGCAAAACAGGTAATGCACAGCTAAACTCAAGCATAAGCATTACACTTTTATGTTTGTCCCACTGTGTTGTTCACATGTTTGATAGTTCGATTTGGACTTTGCCAGTTAGTAATGGCTTCATTGAGAGTACTCCAGCAATGTACCAAGTGATTCTGTATGGTTTTTCTGCACTGGTTCCACTTAGTTTCATATATGTATACTTATTTGCATCGCAGGTGTACCGTATCTTTATGTGACACGCATGGATATGGCAACTCAGGACTTTTTGAGAAACCCGCAAGTTAGCATGGTTATGACAGAGGCCCAATCAGATATTTGTGTCATGAAACATTTGGATCCATTTGATCCCAGATGTGCCAGAGTAATGTTGATTGGAAAGGTAACAATTTTCCCATCTTATTTCCTCACTGTTCCTTTGATTTTATGGCTATTTTGTGTGGTGATATAGTTTGCCAATTAATATATAAAGTGGCTTTATAGTGATAGACTAAATGTGAAACCATTAAGTGACTAAGAATCTTGTGATGGTCTGTTGAGTTTTTAGCTGAGCAGTAAAGACATTTGTCAAACGTTATGAGACCTTGGTTCAAAGCTCATGTGTAGTCAATCCTCTTAAGGTTTTGCTTGTTGTTTATGCAGGACTCCTTGTCTTCAAAGTTCTTGATTTTATCATTTGAGAAACCATAGAAGTGTTGTCTGAGGCTGCCAGTGCATAACGTTAATGTGTTCCACATTTATGATAACACCTGCTTACCCAAAATTGTCAGTTTTTGGAAGGGGGTGAAAGCCACTAGTTGTGGTAAGATTATTGCTTATTACATTTGATTTCAGTTGTAGGTATTTTTATTTCCTTGTGTGCATTTGTGCATGAGCCTGTTGTTAATGTGATATTGATGGTTGTTGGTCCAAATATGTCCCATACTTCTGATTAATTTAAAATTCCTAGCACATTTGCAAAAAACAATAAAAAAAATTTATTGATCATGTTATGTAATGTAAATGTAAAAAAAGTTGGAATATATTGTAATGGCAGGAAAGATACAAGGCAAGAAAGTGAGAGGAAGGCAGAGACAAAATGATGTTACCATCCACGTCAGAAGATTATATGATGACAACAAATGACATGCTACATGCTGTAAACGACTGAAGAAAGTGGAAGGCCATGACCACCTACGCTCATGATGGGCATGGTACCTAGAGAGAGGGAGAGAGAGGATATTTGCAAATTTTCAATCTGTTACTATAACTGTGTTTTGTCACATGTTGGTAAAAGGCTTGTATAGTATCTTTTTACTCATTTTTTTGTGAATAACTAAGACTGCAGCAACTTTGTGTGCTAATATTTATTGCTCTTACTATTATTTGGTAAGCAATGACATGTGTATAGCATGTTCTGCCTTATGTGTTATTTTTGTGCTCTAGATGGTTGTAGTATCAAAAGAGGAAAAATCTTCTGCTGAGGAAATTTTCTTTTCAAAGCACCCACATTTGAAAGATATACCAAGTTTTCACCGTATGTATTCCCTTATTTTGCATTGTTTGCTTTAAAACATGTTGACTCTAAGGTCCTTTAACAGTTGTTAACAAAATGTGACAGTGTGTCATGTTAAATTACAATGTATTTTTACATTGAATTTATAGTTACTTGCAGTTGTTGAAAATGATGCTTGATACTTTCTAGAATGATTTGGTTGCTAGTCTGACTTTTTTTGGCTTCATAACATTGTTTCTTATTTTTTAGATATGTTCTTTGTAAAACTCAACATTTCAAGAGTTCATGTTTTGGATTACTTTGGTGGCCTTTCCGTGGTTGACCCCAAAGATTACTTTGTTGCAAAGTTTTGATCACAGTCATTTAGAGGCAGTGGTATGGAAGTGGCAGTTGTTGGGTAATATTCAGTCTGGAGATCTGCTGTTCAGAAGTAATTTCATGGTATATGGCAGTTTCACTTTGTAGACACTTTGATTTTCTCAGTTATATGCAAAAATTTTATTGCAGTAATTACAGCCTTGGTTGTTGCATTTACACAACAAGTTTTGTATTTTCGTACACAAGCCAAACTTTCAATTTTTATTGTATGCTGTGCTAAAGAATGTGCTGTGGTTATCTGTCGTAATTCAGTTTTGCTGTTAATTGCTTTTTGCTCTGTCAGAAGGCACGTTTGAATCTTTTGTTGCTCATGTTTTGAGAATCATGCTTTGTGATAGCAGCATTAAAGCCAGCTCTTTTTCTGTCTGAAAAACAGTACGAGGTAAAATAATGATCATACATAGTACAGGAAAACTTTGCTAAGCACCAGTGCATAAGAAAGATGGTTTTAGGCAGTTGCTTAGTATCCACCCTTGGTATGATACTGGTGTATGTTGTAGTTGGTGTCTCGGTATGAAGGAAACAAGAAGAGTGTATTTTTCTAGTTCAGAGTAGTTGGTAGAGCTTATTAAAAGTAGCCGTGCACTCTGGTGTATTTGAAGCCTGGGTTTCAGGTTTGAATTTTTAGTTCATAGTCTGTGATTTAGAGGATTATGTTGTGACATTTAATGATAATAAAAAAGATGGACTATGGCAGATCAGGTGGCTCCTCTTGCCTTTCAGAGGGATGCAAGATAAAAAACATCAAAATGTTTTGGTTGTTTTGTAGTTTAATGTAGATAGTGTTACCTTTAATAATAGATTTATGTGTGAACATGCCGTGCATTAATACTGTGTATATCATGGTCAGGGGTGTCCCTAGAGCCTTGTCATTGGCACATGTAAAGGTCATCAACTGCCAACAAAGCCATTTGTGCCGATAGTAAAAACTTTCGGCTTGCTTCACTGCCAGAATTCATACACCTGTGTTTTAGTATATTGTTTATCTTTTAAGCCCTTGTTTGAAAAAAGAAAGCTGTGTAAATTGAGGCATGCAAAGCCCCTCAATGCTTTTTCCTGTACTGAACTGGCATCCTAAAGCAATTACTTTTATATACTGGAACACTAGGATTCAAATGTATAATTCTTTCATTTTTGAGCTCCAGCCTCAGGGACGTCTGTCTTCACATAGTATCATGTACATAGCAACTAGCAATCCACAAGATACCTTCTATCATTGACATTGTGCATTGGTTCAGTATTCGAGAATCTTAATTTGTAATGATCCTGATGAATCAAAATTATAGAAAGTATAATATTGAAAGTTTATTGTGAACTTTCAATAATTCTTAAAACAAGAACACGTTAACTTCGCAGTTTTACAGAAGTATCACAATTTGCCCTTAGATTTTTTCTGCCTTTTGCTCTCCTATTTCTGATCAGGCCCTTGCCTATATGTTAGCTCAAGTCCAGACTCCCTACTATACACATGATTACATTATCTTAATTTCCTATACTATTATCCTGATTTCTTGAGTATTCAGAAAACTACAACATATCTGTCCACAAGATGGTATTGTTTTCCCCAGAGAAGAAAGTTAGGGCGTAGAAAAAGTAAACTTGTTGTCTTTCATTTTCTTGGCCGAGCTACTCTTCTGAAAAGCGCCTGCGCGCTCCTACCTCTTACAGCTACCAAAATGAACTATACGTATTTTGAAATTGGTAAATATTTCATCATTCTCATTTTGTTACATAGGATACATATATGTATTGTCAGTATTTGTGGTGATTAATCAGCTACCATGTTTTCCACTTGATTGAAATATATGGTTTTACCAATGCTGATGATCTTTTCTATTGATCTGAGAATTAACGTCAATGTTTCGTAGACCATTACTCCAAAATGACCTTTAAGTCAGTGGTATCTGTACATAACATAGAACCATCGCAACATAGATCCATCAGATCATCTAATCTGCTGTCACTTATATTAGACCTATAAAAGTTCTTCACAAAGTTCAGAACTTTGAAGGTTCTCTCATCTTTTTCGACGCTGATGGGTGTAGTGAGGAGAAGTTTCTAACATTTCCATGCTAATGGCAAAGCGCCTCTGTCTTCATAGGCTAATACTACTGCATCAGCAGCATTTTCAGGTTGTTCTTCTATGGCTTCTGATTTGATGGTATCGTAGAAGTTTCTAATTTCACTTGTACTGCACCTGGATCCATGTCCGTGGTTGATATAATGCAAGCACATGATCTTCCTCTGGGGAGTCTGGGAATGGACGTTGTAGCGACTTCACCATAGTTAACACAGTGTCCAGTGTGGGTGTCATTTTTTCTTCAAACAGGTTGATAATTGTGTCCAACACACATTTGAACTCATTCCGATAGTACTGAACAAGAGTCCAGTCTGCTTGGGTGTCAGGATTGTCATCCACTCGGGCCGGATTCTTTGTTTCCCTATGATATCTCTTATAATCCTTTTCCGGGTCAATCTACAGGTTCTCAGCATACTTGCACGACGCTCTGATTTGGTCATCCAGTGTCTGGTCATTCGTTTGTATCTTTGACAACGCTGATATAGTTGTCCACAATATTGAGATCCTCAGCTTGAATTGTTTCTGACAGCCTGTTTGTCTACATCATTTTGTTCTTCATGAACATCAGAACAGCTATAAAATCCAAAGTCTTCATCTTCTTCAGAAGTGCTTAAGCATGAGCACGAAATTTCGCATAAAGAGGGGTGGAGTTACAATTACCTCCCCAACGGCATCCACGGTGACTTGGTATGATATCCACACGGCCTGGATACTTTCTGCCTGTGCCGTGCAACAGGTCTTGGACGAGTTAAAATTTCAGGTGATTGGGAATTCCGTCCATACACTTGCTCGATAGAGAACGCCGTTTGGTGCTAGCTGAAAAGAGGTCTTCAATGACATTCAAAACATTTCTTGAACCAGACATGTTCAACCACTGTGTTGGACCGGTGGGTTTGACAAGGAATGTAAGGAACGTTTCTATTTAATTCTCTCGATACTAGTGTCTGAACTCCATTAGTGTCCAGGCATGTTAGATGCGAAGTCGTATGATTGGAAGGCCAAGTTTTGAGGATCCATGTCATGGTCCTCCGAAGGCTGGATTATATCAGTAACTTGACCTTCTCCAGTTTTGTCTGTTGTTTCTTTCACTTCTGCTAGACGTTCCGTGGCATGCCCTCTTATGTCAACAAATCGGACGGCAACAGCCAATCTATCTTTGACAGAGACATTTGGAGTAGTGCCTACTATTACAGAGTAGATTCCACGTCGCCTATATCATCTGTAATTTTTGTACGGACATCACTGGCAAGCAAACTGATCAACTCATTTTGCGACCCCGGTCTCATATATGTTGTGTGGTAGGGCCTGAGACGTTTCTCGTCTAACCACCTTCTCGTGACGAGGTTGTGCCTTCTAATGAGCCACACCATCTGATGAAAATTGCCATCGACTTCATATTCATCTGAATCATGACCTCTGAAGGCCAATTCCTGGCGTGCAAGTAAAATAATTAGCAAGTCTAGGTATCTTGACAATAAGCAAAACAAAGACTTCGGCCTAGGCTGTTCTTGTGCGCCGACAGAAAATCTCATTAAAACTCATATGCCTACATAATTACATAATTGCTTTTTTGTTAACATCAAATATGCCGACTTAACATTATCATTTGCGCATACGATAATTGTTATAGGTTATTGTTTGTCTCTGCCCCTTTCTTTCTTTTTGTCTTTCTTTGTTTCTTTCCCTTTCTCTTTTATTCCTTCTTTTCTCCCTTTTCTTCCTCCTCCCTTTGATTTGCCCACAGTAACATGATTTTGCCGACAGATTTGATAAATAGGGGTGTGACACCCCCACACCCCCGCTGGAGACGCCCCTGATCATGGTAGTTCACATAGCTGGAAGACCTTTTCTTCAGGATGTGATATACTTTTTTCCTAAGCAGTAAGTGCAGGATGTAAGGACGCCCTAGGCCTGGCTCTGGTCATGCTACTAGTTTAAAATTGGATAAAATGTTATGGAAGGATTTTGGCTTACCACTGACTTACGTTTTTGCGTCATTTGTTCACGTTCTCGTGAATTACTACTGCGTTGCATTGTTCGTGAGGGAACAGAGGCTAATTCAATAGAGTTAGACCATGACGAGGGGCCTATTATTGTTTTTTATATATATTGTATATGTGTGTAATGCGCATGTCAAGTGATTAGCTTCATGAAGGGCAGAATTCATTTTTGAGACATTGAGACACCAGCACAACGGTCGTGTAGGAGACTGGAATCGAGTGGCAACGGTCCACCATAATCGACAGCAAGTAATATATTACTTAAAAATTGGTGTTTCCTGTGGCACCTAAAATGTTGTCATGTTTTGTTAGAGTCAGCTTTTTCTGTATACAGTGCATGAAATCCTATATAATGTTTTACTGCCCAGTGTAAATAGGTGGAATCATTTTTGTAATGTATCTAGTCAACAGTTCGATTTTATCGATTATAATATAGTAAAATGTAGGAACCCAAAATGTAAAAGTTCTGTAAAAGGATCTGCAATTGTGACGTTCGCTAGGAGTCAACTTTTTTAAAAATTTCTTTGCAGTAACTAAAGTTATATTGTAGTATATTACCCTTCTGAGGATTCCTCGTTCTTCTCTGAATCAAATTTGATATTTCACTTAACTTTGATGACCTTCGAAGCACGTAAGTAACTCTTATTTAGCTAGGGGACTATATACGACAGTACCTGACAACGATCTTCCTCTCTGACGGCATATCAGATAAATATGGCTACCAGCTGGCCATTTTAAAATCGTATCCAAGGCTGTCAAAGTAGGTGTTACTTTATTGGATTTGAAAGGTCATAAATATTTTGGCGTAAGCGGTGTTCGTTGAGTTGAGTTGTTGGCAATTACATTCTGAGTGAGATAAGATATTGGTTCGGCCGTGAAATCAAGCTTGCGTTACTTGCGACATTTACAGACGGGATATAGCTGAAAATGTAATGGATCTTTTGAATGTCATAGATGTTTGATGACTTAAGATGTAAAATGCCCTTATATTTTGCGCATGTTAATGATGACATGAAATTGTGAGCGTCATAAATGTAGGACCCTTAATAGCGTTGTTTTTGAAGTAATTAAAGAAAGGAAGAGAAATGAATACGTTAGCCCCTTTAGTGTTTACTTTTTGATTTGTGCAGTATTGGCTGGCTATTTTTGCGCATGCGTTCATTGTCGTGTACTTGGTGATTTTATAGATTTTATAAAGTACTTTGTGCAAGTCGGCTGACGAAAAATGCCGATCCTGAAATTAACAAAGTTCAATAAACCTATGAAACAGTGTTAAATTCGAAAGGAAGAGCATTTACCACATTTCTACATAGTTTGATTAAATGGAGGTATATCACATGTATGACGTTTCTTAATGGAAAGGTTATTGTCTGCCGCAAAACAGTAACTTGATATTCAACCTGTCTTTGTGGGATCGCTGGGTGGATGTAAAGTCCTCCACTGTACATTCAGAGGAGATTTCGAAGATGGGATAAAGAAATGACATTCTTTTTAGTATTTGCAAATGTAACTAGAGCTTGTGTACAACTTAGTTTTATAATTTTTATATTCCGAGATTTGGACACTTCTGCAAATGCAAAAGTTATCATACTTCATGGAAGAAATTTTTGCATGAAGAAATTTTAGCGATTTTCGGAAAGTTAATGCCTGTGAAATCTCGGTAATTGTATTACATTCGAAACAGTTACTGGTAGCAATATTTTGTCATAGGTAACAAGGAACGCTCATGTATAACTCCGGTGATAGCCAGTCGCGTTTCAAAGCTGTAACAGTTTGTCTAGTTACCTCTGCCTGAAGGTTCTGTTTTAGTCAGTGCGTGTTTGTCTGTTCGTCAGTGTGTTTGTTAGCAAGATAACTCGAAAATTTATGGATGAAGTTTGACAAATTTCAGGAAGTGTCCGACATGGGATAAGGAACAAATGATTAAGTTTGGGAGTAATCCTAATGAAAACCTGGATTCTGAATCACTTTTTCGGTAATCAATCCTTCATAGAGCTAGTGAGGGATAACCCAGTCACAATATTTGGTAATGATATTTTCATGAAAGTGACTGTCATAGAAGTCATCGTGGGGAAACCCCCTGATGTTTGCGTAATAATGTTGGCTTGGCGGACGTTTGCGCTCTCGGAGAACTAGATTGTCAAAGAGTCGAACGAGAACAAAATATAAAAAAGGTAGCTGGTTATTTTACTAAAAACAATTTACATAACGTTTCGGCCCCCATTCTTTGCAACTGCCTCCGAAGTTGACGCCCCATGTACCCTTTCGGAGTACATATCTTTATTTTCCATCGTTTAGTTGCATTCAGTTATCGGTCTAGCTAAAACGATGTTACCTTTTAAACTCTTCTTTCATCGTTTAGTCGGCTTTAACCCCAAGGTCTTGCGTCGAAGTCCCGACGTTCTTCTTCGTGTCACTGCTAAGATGTAAAACGAGGAATGGCTCCGTTGTTCCCTCAAGTGCTCTAAGTGCGTTTACTGGAGATCTTAAAGTTCTTTTTGATTCTATGGAACACCACAATACTCTATCATGTGGTCCGACTTGCTGTGGAAAAACAATCCAAACAACTTTCATGAGGAAAAGTCCGATTAGTGTAACGTACCCAATCAAGTCACAAAATATTGCAACAGAAATTGTTCGTGCAAAATGGCTGGTATCATTGGTGAATAAAAATATTGGTAGGAATACACCCCAAACAAAGCAACTGATATACATCGTAATTCCAATGCTTTGAGCCTCGTTGTAGTTTTTTGGGAAGTTCCTTGTTTGAAATGCCAGGTATGTACATGCTATCATTAATACTAAGCATACCGCTAAGTTTAAACCCATCGTATAACCATTGGATTTGCAATACTCAATAACCTTTTCTCGATTCTTTGGGAAAAACTGCTCTACTACAGGAATATCCCCTGCTATCCATATGCCACCTAGCAGAATCTGCAGACCCGAGATTCCGAGGGAAATCAACACCTGTGAAACAGGGCTGACAAAATTAGGCCTTGCAATTGAACGTCTTGCATTTTTGAAAATACGATAGATACGATTTGTCTTTAAAAGCAATGGAGCGTAGCAGAAACTGAGGCTGAGTCCAGCAATGAATCGTTGCACACCACAAATTCCTACAGATGGCCTTGCTAAAAATATCAGCGAAGAGAGAAAACACAGATATATCCCAAACAATATCATGTAGCTAAGTTCTCTACCTGATGCACGTATGATCCTTGAGTCATTATGTTTGATGAAAAGTAGAACTACTATTGAGTTAAGTACTAGCCCCAGGACTCCTATTATAATTGTTACTAAGCTTAATCTGTCCTCAAAACGAATTGAAACCACAGGGAGCTTCATGCAGTGTTTTCTAGGTTGGTCTGGCTTGTATGCCATACTGCACATTTGGCAGGTATTGTTCACAATAATAGCATTGCTGTTGCAACTGACACATATCCAACAACATTTTCTGCTTGAAGACATTGGGCTCTCAAACACTGTTATCTCTCCATTTTCTCGATAGCAAGGTCTACTACACACTGACATGGGTGCTCCACCGCTACTGTTTTTATACCATTTAATCTGGTCTGTATTTATCAATAATCTTGGACTTCTTTGATTGTCCCAGTTACCAACTGCATGATAGGAATCTTCGTTACCTTCATTGATATACTGCAACACTGAATATTTACCTGGCATGCCTCCCAATTGATCCAAAGTTATTTTTGTACCTGTCAGAAGATCGTAGAAGCTGCCCCCTTTGAGTTCACTAGTCAGATAATTCCAGTTTACTTTACATTCAGTAAAGGATGTATTTTGAGAAATACATTTATCATTGATATTTGAACGCAGCGTTGTAGCAAACATGAAAGCTGCTCTCATAATGGTATGTACAGGAAGTGATGAGAAACTGTCTTGGATATCGCTGAGTTTTTCGGAACCCTTACAATTAGCACCTATTCCCTGGCCATGGATAGAACAATTGAAGAGTTTACTCCAAAATTCATAGAAATACTTATGAGGATTGTTGGTTGGATTCAGAGATATAAAGTACTGTTTAAATTGTTCAATATCTGACACTTCTTCAGCTACACTGAAGACCAGTCCAGGTATTTTTGTGACACCGTACTGATGGAACGGAAGATGAGAGAGTTTTGTTGTTCCTAGCCAGACACGTTTTGCATAGGTCGAGTCTAGTTTCGCAGCTTCCCTGAAAATGCCTATGGTGTCTTTTTCACCTGTAAACAGAACTATAACTTTCGCTTTTCCATCCCTGGTAGCATCGATAACAGCTTTTTTGTAACTCTCCTCATCTGAATAGTCAGATAAGGATATTTCATGGGAAAGGCAGAGATTGTAGCTATCCATATACTTTTTCACCAAGTTCATACCAACCGCGCCAAAATTTCCATTGGAATTTATAGACGCCACGTACGTCCAGTTAAAGAATCGTAAAATATCTACCACAGCCATGGCTTGATGTCGATCAGAGGGAACAGTTCGAAAGAACTTGTCATACGTTACACGATTATCCAAATTAGCACTGCTCGCTCGAAAACTTACCATAGGTTGATCAAAGACTCCAAGCACTGGTGCAGAAAAAACTGCCTCGTCTGACGTTGAAGGACCTATTACGCCAATGGTTTTACTTTCCAAGATCACCTTACTGAGAAATCTCTTTAAAATTGAGATGCTTTCGCAGCTGTCATATACTGTGTACCCAAGTTTTGCGCCATAGAGAAAATCGGAGTTATTGTTAATCATAGCAACAGCAAAGCGAAAAGCCTCCAAGAAAACAACTCCCGAATGCGTTTTGATTTCACCGCAGAGTCCTGGTTGAGTTTTATTTGGACCGTGAAGTCCTATGATAACTATTATTTGTGCATCGTAGCTTTTTGATCCGCGAAGAACTATATCTAGATAAAAATGCAAAATGAGGAATCCATTATTACGTAGGATTAGAATACAGACTGCTGCTTTCCAAGCGAGCTAATAATTACTAATATCTTATCATGTGCTGTAAAAATCTACAATAACTATACAATTCCGGATATTTTCTATGAACTTAAATGTGTCCACTAGACTCCAAGAGTAAGCAGGATCATTTGCACCTTCCAGATTCACATCACCCAGGTTTATGACAAACCAGAGACTTGTAGACCATGCGCAAACAATACTACCTCCAACCATGTCCTGGTACCATTAGAGTCAACGTCCAAAATTCGAACGGTCAAATCAAACGCTTCCTGTCTAGTCCCTCGAAACTTTTTTGGGGAAAAGTGATGGTGGGTAAACATAAAATACAAAACGTTGGATTGAAGTAAGACAACTGTCTCAATTGTATAGAAATACCGCTAAATGTGAAAGGCAAGGTAGATTACAAAAATAATGGGCACATTAATGTCACCGTTGCTACGATTAATATTTGCTTTTCGAAATCTTTAAAAGATAGGATGAATATTTATACGCTATGTTGAGAAATTCCGTGCATCAAGACATGTTATATAACATTTCATCTGCGACGTCCTTACATCGGCAATTGAAAGATAAACTGTATAGCTGACTGATCCTTTTTTTGATAAGTAAAAAGTCGATTTAACATACTTGAAGGCTGTCAGTGTTCGACACTTCTGAGAGTATGAAACGTTGGAGAGTAAAAATTAAATCTAATTCACGATTTTCATTTGCTTGTGGCGAATTTCTACATCTTTGCTTTTGACTGCGTCCTTTATAGCCTGTGGGGAACTTCTTGAAGTCTGTTAATAAACCCTGTTTTCACGTAGAGCTCCCAGTGACACTAAATAACTCACA
>JANTCA010091366.1:0-13203 GCA_024741275.1 Chironex yamaguchii
GTAGTAGTAGTAGTAGTAGTAGTAGTAGTAGTAGTAGTAGTAGTAGTAGTAGTAGTAGTAGTAGTAGTAGTGGCAGTTGTAATTTTCGATAAGACTTACCTTTGCTGCATACACTTGAGCGGCAATTTCTATCTGCTAAGTCCGTCTTAAATGCAGCTTACCATAATAATGCATGAGAGGACAATGTCATAAATTAACTTAATATGATTTGTAGTTGCTTAATCCGTATATATGTGATGTTTGTAATTAACATTCCTCACCTGGGCTTACACCACCAACTGCAGCTCCAAGTCCTTGTGAAGTTTGCCCTCCAGTGAATTCCATACATAAGAATCTACCACCGGTCGAAATCTCCTGTGTTATCAGGTTATAAACATGTGATATATTTGCATCTATGGAAGAGTTTCCACCAAACAATACACCTAAAATAAAGAAGTAAGCTTGCATTAATGTGAAACTTAAATGACAAAATTTGAACCAAAAATGAAATTAAAATAATTAGCTCACACTGCTAGTTATGTAATGCCTGACAGTTTTCAACCAAAGAAATGTAGCATTCATACAGCTAGGCATTAAATTACATCCAATGTTGGTCATGATATCCGACAAAGAGTGAAAAAAACTCCAGATACTTCTTAAGTGATTCCAAATTATCATATACGTTTTGAAAATCAGTTTTCAATAAGAGTCTGGTCAAAACATCCAGCTTATATTTCAGCTGTACATTGTACATACACTGAATGTTCTGCTGGCTGCAACATTTTTAAAAAGTAAACAAGAACCCCTTATGGAACTGTTCACGTGTTTTCTAGTCAAAACATTAAAAAGCTCGAACCAAAAGCAACAGAAATTACAAGAAGAAAATCTAAACCACATTCCACAAAGCAATTACAATTTATACTCTTTTTATAATGCAGCCTAGACAGCCATTCTGTCAACTTGATAGAGTTAAACACCTTTTCAAAATGGTGCTTTGCTCTGTTCCATTGCATCTCACTGATGCTGCTCTTAGGCTAGTATCAGTGTTTTCAGTGCTCAGACTGCTCAGTGTCAGTCGGTTGGTTTGCAAGTTGCTGCAAGTGATTTTTGGACTTAAAGGTTAAGGACTCAAGGTTAAGGACCAAATAGTCACAACCAAATTCTTCCTTAAAACCTTGAATAACAAAATGGGCTTTGTGTTTTCCAACTGTTCTATGTTCATCCTTGTTCAATACAAATACCCAATGGGCTTTTAGCACTTGCTTATCATGACGTACTGCAGAACAGCGCACTAAGGTCCAAGTGTTATGCTTTTGCAAAGACTCCATTGCCGAGCATGTTTTGCAGAATTTGAATGGCTCTTTCAGCAATTGTATTCTGGGCAGAGGAGTGTGCAATAAAGGTGTAGTGAATGATACCTTTCTCTAAACAAAATTGAAGAAACATTTTGTTGATAAATTCCCCACCTCTATCTGAAAGAAGTTTCTTAACAGAGCATCCAAATTGATTCTCAAGCTGTGTTATTAGACACCTGGAGGCAGCAAATGCCTGGCTTATTGCCATGAAGGAATAGAGTGAAGATAAATCTGGAATAGAGTGAAGATAAATCTGGAATAGAGTGAAGATAAATCTGGAATAGAGTGAAGAGAAATCTGGAATAGAGTGAAGAGAAATCTGGAATAGAGTGAAGAGAAATCTGGAATAGAGACGATTACCAAAAAATATTTGAATCCCCAACTGCAGCAGTTTTCTTTGGTCCAGTGAGATCCATATGTGTGGCTAGGTGGCTTACGGCTAGGTGGCTTACGGCTAGCTGATCGACAAAGGTTAGGCCTGAATTTTGGTCAGGCGACATAAGGAGGGTCAGGAGTTGCAGTCTTTAGCCTTGCGTCCAAAAACATGACATTTGAAGCATTGCAAAATGTCATGACCTTGCAGAAAAATGAGATCAGCTTGGAAAGCAACTGTGGGAAAATGAACAACCACAAACATGGAATGCAGTTGCTTCAAAAGCTGTTGACTTGGACAAGGGACCCATCATAATAACACTACTCTGCAATTGATCTTCTAATGATTCCGTAGTGTGGGTGTGTTCTCGATTTTGTGAAATGTTAGCACTAATCTGGTTGAAGAAGACATTTAATCTAGGGCTTTCTTCTGACAATATGGCCATGGTTTGTTGCAGTTGCTTATCATGAGTCACATTATCACCACCATGAGCCATTACCTCATAGAATAATCTGCGCTGGCGAACAAAATCTGAGGTATCTGTCACAGTCAAAATATTTCAAAAGCAGCAACTTTTTCTCAAAAATCCATATACCTAAGCTGTGTACTTGGGGCAAATTGTTTTGTCAAAGAAATCACATGTTGAATGGGTTGCTAACATTATCAATTAGATGAGGCATACTCCTATACAGTGACTGGTCAATCGAACTAGATAGCAAATTAAAGACAACTTGTCTCTCCACAAAAAATTTGTCTATAAGCAAATAACAAAAAAACACTTAACTGTCCATCCTTCTTTACTCCTCTATCTTAAATATCTTTTCATGCACTAATAAACTTGTCACTATGTTGTCCAACCATATTATGAGATCAAATCCAGGTAACACAGAGAGAGTTGCAGGATTGCCCAATACTGTAACTTTTCACTTCAGAAGTCACAGTGATCTTTTAACATTTCTTATTATACACCAACAATTTATATATACTTATGCGACACAAACCAATTACAGAAAACAAATGTGAAAAATAGGCAGACGAAACCAATAAGACAACTGGAAAAAGTGCATGAAAATAATATGATTGGTCAATTCCTGCTGTATGCCCAGTAAACTCTCAACAACACATAGAATAAATCCAGAGAAACAAAACAATGCCCATCTACATTATTTTACAATAGATTTAAACAATAAATTCAAACAAACATAAATCAGGACCCACCTAAATACTTTCAGAAAATACACCCTAGCATATTGTAGGATGCTTCAAATAGCAATAAAAGTGAGGACTGAGTTGATAACGATGTGTGTTAGTAGTTAGTATAGTTATTTTGCATCTTATTTTTCATTTGCGCAGGCTTGATTAAGACTTCTAAATATGGTGATCTTGAATATTTTTAGAGTGTAGACAAAGGCTTGTTCTCTGTAGTGGCCAGTTTGAGTTCCAGTATCAGAATGTAAGAGTGTTACCCTCCAAACAACCTCAAATAAGTTGACTTCTACCATAATCATGTGGAAAGGACATAGATGGAACGAAGTCAATATGGACTGAATGGTCATCTGAAGGTGTGTACTTGTGAAAAGGGTATTAGTTGTAAAACAGGTTTACTCGATAAGAAGACCTCAAAACCAGTATTGAATACACAAAAAGTCACAACAACTGTAGCATTTACTAAGTTTGAATAAATTTTTGGCAACATTAGCCACAACACTTGTAGTGTCAGCAAAGAATCGAGTAAGGTTTTGTACTGCCAGGTAATTCCTTTGAAGCTTTGTGCTTAGCATAACAATTAGATCTTCTGTTGTTCCAGATTTATCGGGAATCAGATTCAAAAGCAACAGTTTAATTTTGCATTGCAAATTTCTTCACAGCAACAGACAATGATTCAGTTGTGGAACAGCCTGCTGATTGACTGGTAATGAAGAACGTCAACTGTTCAATTCATTGTAGCATTAAAATGCTTAGTTTTGGCTTTATCTGACATCTGCAACACTTACAGTATGCATTATTTGTTGTTGGTTTATCCCAGACATTGTTCTTATTCTCATCCAACAACCATTTGCCTCTAACCTTCTGATCATACTGTTTTTCATTTTCTTTTCATCCTGAAAACTTAACGATTAACCTTCAATTAGCAGAGTCAAAACAGACAGTCCACAGACACAGAACTATTGTAGAAAATCATATGTACCAACTGAGAATGTGACAAGTAACACACATTCTCATACAGAATAGATTAAGGGCCTTGCTGTCAGAACTTGAAATTAACGAACTTGAGGCATCAGAACTTGACAGCAGATGTCTGCTGTGGTCTGCCTCCTCACAATTTTTCACCATTGGACTCTCTCAGAAGCAAGGTCTTGGACGATGGAGTTTCTGTCAGAACTATGCATATGATGGGACACCAAGAGCCACGTTATCACAAGTGATTCACACATTTAGATGCTTGTGTCAAGCATCTGCCTACAGACTTCATTTACATCCTACTTAAAAGTCATTGATGGTAACAGAGATGTTTGATACAATGATGCTAGAATTATAACAAATTTTTAAAATTAAGCCAGATATTATGGTAAAACATGATTTCTGGCCAAAATTAAGCCAAAAGTGTGATAGTATTCTATCATACTAATATTATTTTTCAACATATAGACTTGATATCCTTTAACGAGCTGTGTACAAACAAATTAAAACGTTAAACTGTGGCTTGAACATAAATTTTCAATTAACAATGATCAACTAATTTCATCACATATAAATCTCCTTGCCACTTTATTCTTGACCTTGTCTTATTAAGAAAACTGACCTGCTTTGTAAAAATTGCTTCAAATTTCTATGTATGAATATTTTCAGACTCTTCATTAATACTGGCTATAATAGGGTATGTTTAATCAAATTAAAACTATTCTTATTCATTGATAATTTGCCTTTTGCCGTTATCTATAATCTCCCTTTCTATAATTCAAAACTATTATATATTTCTGTCATTTTTTGACTATATTCTTTGTCAAAATGCACTGGGATGTGATTTGTTAAAACAAGATCAATGATACGTTTTTTAAAAAAATCTAGTCAACTTTTACCAAAAAGGTCATTTGCAATTGATTTATTGTTATTTCAACCTTTAACGTCCCTGGTTATGGAAGTAACAACTGATTCTCATTTGCAATGTGGAACTAGCTCCAGAAAGCAATGTGATATAGTTACATATTTACACAGTAATTAACAATGGCAATGGTTTATACTGAATGGTCGGCCTCATACATTTTCATCTGACCAAATCTGGCCCTCTGTGCAAAAAGCTTGAGAGACTCCCGGCCTAGCTGGTTAGACTTCCTCAATAAAAAAATTCCTTTTATGCATTTCATTATCTGCTATTATACTTAACAATATCACGCATTTGTCTTAAATTAATTAGTATTGTATCCTAGTACCTAGTAGTATAATTGATATATAATATTCATGTAGTGGATCATAGTAGTTCAAACATGGAACTAAAGCAGTAAAAACGTTGATACGAACACAATTACGGTGTACGTGAACAGTAGAATAGATAGTAATTACCAGCTACATCCTATTTCAGTGGTGTCGCCACGGGTGGACTTAGGTGGCCATGTCCACTCCAGTTTTCCCAGAGGTCGATTATCTAATTTCTAGAAATTAGATGTTTCCCACGTTTTCTGAGAGTCTGAAGGGCGTGGCCAAGCAAATATTTTTGTCCACCCCAGTTTTTTAGGGCTGGCGACGCCACTATCCTATTTATGTAAATTTACTCGAAAATCGCCTTGAAAATTTGCGACATTGCAGGAAAACATACTTAAAAGCTTTTTTTGTCTGAAATAGGTTGTCATATACATATACTTTCCTTTCTGAAGTTTCATACTCTCAAGAGTGTCAGACGAAAAAAGCTTTCAAGTATAATTTTAGCGCAGTATCGCAAATTTTCACGGCGATTCTCAAGTTTTGTACCACAAAAAGATTGTTCAAGCAAATTTACTATTATTGACATAGAATGCACGATCGATTGCGTGCCGGGTACGTGGCTACTGTGCTTGTGAGGTTTTATTGTGTGTGACGTCATTATCATGTTTGGTAAGGATGAATCGATCTTACCGACTAAATGAATATTGAAAAAAGCACGTTTCAACGCCGAAGATGAAGAAGGAAAATCAATCACGTATAAAATTTAACTAACAGAAATCTTAACAATGACTCCATTGCACTTAAAGTACGTGCTCTGAAGTGTGTTGCAACATGAAGTACTTTGGAACTTAGGAGACTAGTTTGCTCCATACAAAGATGATCGCCAAAATAAATTACACACCTTTTGGAAATGGCTAATTACAACAGAACTGTTCTTACCTACACCAAGCAAATGAAGATGAATCATTGACTTATGAATACGAAGCTGAAACGGTCTCTTGGATTGCTGACCAAGCTGCCTTGAAAACACCCCCTTAAAAGGAACGACTGCTGACGTAAATCCAGACGAGTGTACTTCAGGTAATTGAAAGAATGAAATCAGAGAAAACCCTTCGCCATATCTTTCCGCCAATACTGAATAATACGTGTCAACGTCGCTAGTAGACATGGTCTGCCCTTGTGCCCAAGTGAATGAAATGTTGTTCTTGATCTTCACTGGTACATCCACCATGCAATATTCTATTTGTGGTCCGGAGTAAGGAACCTGGTCTACTGGAAGTACACTGTGGTTGACACCTTTATGTTTCGAACCTGAGCTCCCCATATTCTCGATTAACGACAAATAGCAAACCGTTTCGACTCGTGTTATATATATTCTATATAAAACATGTTAGGGGAGGGGACGATTAACTGTTATGCTGATACTTTCTGCGCCTGCGGACACCTGAAAATACAGTACAGCGTACTGTTGCCAATACCAACACTGGCCACCGCTAAAAGGATCAGACCGCTGTTATAAATAACATCATATATATCTATGAATAGGATGATATCAATGAGGTAAAAATAAAAAAATGTTTATTCTATCTCTATAGATGATATACAGCTCCCAGTCACAGAGTAAAAAATTTATCAGCGTCTTTCTTGCTAACAATCCTTACTCACAGCTCCCTCTCCATATCCTCCATACATTGAACTAAAAATAAAAAGACTTTTTATTTTTAGTTCAATGCCTCCATATAACGACGTAGCGTGTTTCGTTGTCCTGTTTCATTGTAATCTCCTCAGTTCAGGCTCTTTACTTAACAGTCGAAACTTTCTTATCGAATTGTCTACAATGCAATGCCTATGAAATCATTCAACACTCATGATAGGCAATGTATGTTCCAGAAACAATCTGTAATATGAATGCTGCGAAGTCAAAAGCTTGCGACCTTTTACCTGAGGCTTGAGGTTCGAATCCAAATCTATTCATCGCAAATAACATGTCACAAAAGTCACCAACCGTCTCAGATTTCAGACGCAAGAAATCAGTAAGTGTGCTGACATCGAAACGAAGAAACTGATTTTGCAGGTTGCCAACAAAAAACGACTTGATAGGACTTGCAGTGACTTGCTTGGTATAGACCTCCTGGTAGCCCAGTTAGAACCTTTCATAAGCTGGAAAAGGTTCTCTTTTTAGATCAAGAAGGCAAGGAAATAATCTTGGTAGGAGATACAAATTGTGATCTCACAACAAACACAGCTGATAAGCCCATAGATAATGACTTAAGGTATATTTATAATCTCTTGGAGCTTTTCAACCTTAAACAGCTTATCGAGGGACCAACAAGGGTTACTTTGAACACTTCCGCCATTATTGACCACATTGTAACATTGCCCTTGGTATTGTAAAATCTGAAGTCTCATTGAGTGATCCTTATATGGTTTACAGTATTAGAAAACATAACGAAGCAGTAGAAAGAGGACATAAAGTAATCATAACTGGCAAAATGAAGAATTTTAATAAAGAAGCATTCCTGGCTGATGTGTGTGGCATATGTTTGGAGCAAGTGTTTAATGAAATTGATGTTATAAATGTCCTTGGCAACAACTGGTTCGGCTTACTTTCTCTCATTACAGACAAACATTTCGCAATAGCCGAGATGTGGGTCTCGGGGAAATTTTGCTCTTGGGTAGATAACAACCTTAGAAAACTTACGCAGACTCAAGACAGGCTTGAAAAGACTGGAACCATAAGAAAATCCTCACTCCTTATGGAATCATATAGGTGAGTACATATGTAATAGGGTTAATGCCCTGGACTTCCTAAGAAGGATTACTACACTCCTAAGATCTCTGCTTGTGAAAGAAACATGAAAGAGAATGGAAGATGAGGAATACACTTCTCAATGAGATGTACAAGTCGAGTAACATGGACTGTCTCAGGCCAGGGACTACTCGCAGAAAAATATCCAAATGTAACGAACAGCTTCTTTTGCTCAGTAGGCAAAGTTTTTGCTGAAAACATCGACCCGACCCCAAATTCTCTCCTTTCCGGGGACTACGAAATTAATAATGCTAAAGCCAAATGTCATTTCAGAACTATTGCGTTCACGAAATGAGGGATGCGTTTGCCAAAGTTAAGACAACAAAGAGTTTTGGGACTTACAACATCTGTAGCCAATTCCCGAAACTTTCATTGCCTTTCATTGAAACTCACTTGCTTTTCTGTTTAATACGTCCATTGAAACAAGTCAGTTTCTTGACTCATGGAAAGTAGCTAGAGTTACTCTAATTTTTAGAGATGGTGAAAAGAAAAGTGTAACTATCGATCAATATCTTACTAGCCATCTCAAGGCTCTTTGAAAAACCTGTGAACAACCAATTGTTCCAACACAAGGACCGAATGGTCAATTTTCTAATGACCAGTCAGGTCTTTTGCGCCTTCAGTCTACATTAACTTGTTTACTTCATAATACTGATGATTGTTACATTGGATTTGATCTTGATAAGCTTGTGGAACTTGTATTCATTGACTTCCAAAGGGCATTTGATACTGTTGATGAAAAACATTCTTTGCAAAAAGCCTTCCCTCTATCATGCCCAAATCGTGACCTTCCGTAGGTCTTATCTTTCTAACCGCAAACAGTTTTCAAAGGTTAATGGTTTTGACTCAGAGATTGAGGACGTAAAAGGTGGTGTGCGGCACAGCTCACCTCTTGGACGCTTACTTTTCCGAATCTATACAATGATCTCCCACAAGCTGTCCAATATTCCACCGTGTCCAGTTTTGCTGATTATACCAGTTTATGGTACCAGTCCAATCATTTGACCCATCTAAATGAGGCTATTAACAATGACCCTAGGCAACTAGACACTTGTCTACAAGGCAACGAACTGTCTCTGAATTTTGCGAAAAAACAAGCCATACGTGTTTCCATTAGACAGAAATACGTCACTTTTATAAATGACAATGAAGATTTAAAGTTGAACATTTGCAATACTAACCTACAAAAACGAAATAACTTGGTGACCACTTTGGTAACAAATTGACCACTCTTTGACTCAAGTCTCAACCAAGGTTTCCAGGATAGTCGGCTTTTCAAAGCATCTGTTTAGAGTAGCTTTAGTTTCTAATGTTGATCCTTTATTTCCAATTTAGTTTTAGATTTATTGTATGAGATGGCCCCTTAGAAATCAACGCTTTTGTCCAAGGGCTACCCTCTACTATACAGCAAATTTAGGACCTTTTCTCGATTGTTGCTAAACCATGCTCCAAATTTCATCTTCATGATTTGGAGGCAGTTTACATTAGGGAGCATAAACGTAGCCTGTGTTGACAGAAGGAATTTGTGGTTCCAGTCCGATTGTTCCGTTATGTTAGAATTTGGCGGTTGTCTTATTATCTTACCTTACTTAATTAAATGGAGATATTTTTAGAGCTTTTACGGAATTCTCAATCTGTATTATAGTTAAAGGTTCAAAAATGTAGCACGGCTAAGTACCTGATTTTGTGAGATCAGGCATGTGAGCAAAACAGCTTTTGGAAAAAGCCCTAATATTGAGAATGACTGACTGTCTATATCCCCTTTCTCTTACACATATCAAGTTTTATTGATAAAACGAAAAAAGTGGTATTTAAAACACAAAAGATTCAATATCACTTTTATTCAAAATATGATAAATATTCTTGCACATTTATTAAAAATACGTCCACCTCCGTCGAGAGCCAGCTCGGTCCGGATCTATAAACAACTTGGGCCGTTGTGTGTTTCTAAATTTTAAGAGCTAGACAAAATCAAACACAAATTTTTTAACTACTGAAATTACATTGCGTAAGTATCAGTATAGTCAATAGCAATATATGCTAAAGCAAGACTTAAAAAGATACAAAGTTTGTAAAACAATAGAATAAACTTCCAAGAGCGCAAACCTCTGTCAAGCCAGTATTAATTATTCCAACAACAGGGGGTTTCCCGCGATGATTTTCTTGGTATTTAATTTCATGAAGATATCATTACCAAACATGGTAACTGGGTTATATAGCACTAGAACTATGAAAGTTTTGTTAACGGAAAGTGATGCAGAATCCAGGATTTCATTTTAAAATATTTCATTTCAAAAATTAATAATTGGTTTCTTATCCCGAGTGGATCACTTTCTGAAAATTTCGTCAAAATCCATCCATCCATTTTTGAGTTATCTCGCTAACAAACAAACAGACAGACAGACAGACAGACAAACAAACCAAAGACAAACCTTGACAAAAACAGAAACTCACTCCTTAAAATATACACAAAAAATTTGTACCACGTGCATGGTACTTTACACTGCTAGCATGAATTTGTATGCACAAGGCAGGAAGACTCATTCATAAAAAGACTAGTTAATAATAACTCATCTAACTAATATTAGCTATATAGTTCAATCTCGAAACACGAATAAGCTTGTACAAGTATATGCATTTTGGTACAATCCCAATACAATTACCCTTGCCCCTTGGTTCATGATGCTAATGTCCTTCGTCTTGACGTAACTGCTTCAAACTTTTGGATGATTCAATTGGGGTCTAAAACTCTCAGTACATCAAGATTTGCTGCCATTATGCATAAGGCAATAGCGCACTCTTGTGACATTGTAGAGCTTAGTTCACTGTTTAGCCTTTTCGCATGGAGAAACGTCTCTCACCAGAGGCAACTCTGCATGGCAAAGTAAGCAACAATCTAAGTGCCGTTATTGAGTTTGGAAAAGTTGCAGCTACATCTCATTTGAAAATTTGCTCTAAAAGGTACTGCAAACTAGGCTTTTGTGTATAATGGGGTTGTCTCCTCTGTTTAGCCAGAAACAGACAAATCCGTTGACTTCGTCCATGCACTGGTCTCCTCTTATTGAGATTGTAGATAGGTCGAAGACATACATCTCAGAATAAACCGTCCCTGATTTTCAAGATTCTTGTCCTATTTTAATTCCAATGTCGTACTGTCATTCCATCATGTTCTCTGAAACAATATATGTTTTGAACGTATCTCCACTTAAAAAAACGATTTTGATTACAATCTCACGTATGTTTAAATTCATATAGATTTTGCTTAGTCATCATGAGTCATTGTTTATGTACATCAATTTACATAACATATGTCGTAACTAAGTTCACAATTACATCATGTCTAAATATAGAATCTCGTGACTCATAAGTCAGCATTATGAACAGACATTACCTAAGTGTATATTTTCTGAATATTGCTTCAAGGGGCCACAAATAGATATTAATTAAAACAGTCTCTGCAATTTCTTTCTTTTTTGTGTCCTTCGGCTTCGTTATCAACAAGATTTCTCCTTTAATCCAGGAATTTTTTGGGAGGATTTTCATCGAACTTGCCGATATTGTGGAATTTGCATTTCCATGTCATCACTAACGTATCCAAATACGTTATAAATGAGCATCTTTCAAGACTTAACAATTACGAGCAATGTCCAAATCTTCACTACTCAGATTTCGATATGAATCATAATATCTCTCACGAATCTAGATATTTATGTATCAACCTTCTGAAAGGTCTAGCGTACCAAGTACAAGAAATGAGATCTGGCTCTTTTACTGGGGAGACGAAACCATTCACTCCCATTAGTTGTGACACTATTTTCATATTAGTAAACAGTGACTCAGCTGTCATTTTCGATTATTTTTTTGTCCTTATGTTAATGAATTACACTTCAAAGCCATTTGCTAAGTATCTGCTCTTAAACTAACCCAAGATAGAATACTTGCTGTCAAAACAACCCAAGAAAGGATATTTGGTGTCAAACCAGCCCAAAAAAGAGTGTTTGATGTTAAACCAGCCCAAGAAAGAGTAGTTGATGTTAAACCAGACCAAGAAAGAGTGTTCGATGTTAAACCGGCCCAAGAAAGAGTATTTGATGTTAAAACAACCCCAGAAAGAGTGTTTGATGTTAAACCAGCCCCCAAAAGAGTATTGATGTTAAACCAACCCTGCAAAGAGTGTTTGATGTTAAACTAACCCAAGAAAGAAAAGGATGCTTTTAAGATGGGAGACCCCTGCATAGAAACACCTCACGGCAATGTTTCTGTACTTTTGAGCAAAACCAAAATCGTTTTCGTTGAACATCAGCAATATTTGTGTTCGAGACATGTTTAATAAAGATTTAATATATAAAATATTATTATGACCTCTGCCAAGCAGGTTATGTTTTCGTCGGGGCTTGTTTATTGGTTGGCTGGCTTATTGGTTTGTTTGTTAGCAAAGTAACTCAAAAAGTTATGGACGGATTTTGACGCAATTCTCAGGATATGTCAGAAATAGGCTAACTTAAAGACGGTTAATTTTTTATGGTGATTCGGATCACCGTCTGTTTATCTGTGTGTCTGTCTGTCAGCAAGATAACGCCAAACCTACTGGATGAGTGCTCACCATAAAAGCCACAATAAATTTTGAGGATGATCCAAATGAATTCCTGGATTCTGGGTCACGTTTTTGCTAATGAAGCGTTTATAGTACTAGTGAGAGATAATCCAGTTACCATAGTAAGAGCTTAATATTCCCATTTTAATTTGATAGTCATCCTGACTTGGTGGACGTTTGTCTTCTAGTAAATGCTGTGGTAACTGATGAGTACTTGTTTGTTCGAATTTGATTTTCAATTTCTACAGTGCAGTTCTAGTCTACATTTATGTAGTACAGTTTAGTGTAGTGAAGTACAAAATGGCATGTATGATATGGTATGCATCGCATGATACGGTATAGTGAAGTATGGTATTGTGTGGTATGGTATCGTATCGTATCGTATCGTATCGTATAGTATCGCATAGCATAGCAGAGTAGAGCAGAGTAGAGTAGAGTAGAATAGAGTAGAGTAGAGTAGAGTAGAGCAGAGCAGAGCAGAGCAGAGCAGAGTAGAGCAGAGCAGAGCAGAGCATAGCATAGCATAGCATAGTATAGTATAGCATAGTATAGTATAGTATAGTATAGTATAGCATAGTATAGTATGGTATAGTATGGTATAGTATAGTAAAGTATAGTATAGTATAGTATAGTATAGTATAGTATAGTATAGTATAGTATAGTATAGTATAGT
>JANTCA010091367.1:0-13201 GCA_024741275.1 Chironex yamaguchii
GAAATGGGATAGTGTGACATTGAGAGAGCTCGTAACAAACAGATGAAAAGTGAATGGGATGACAGAAGAGAGTATGACAGTCAGAGAGAAAGAGCAAACGTGATGGGTGAAAAAAGGGAAATGGTATGTCGTGTTGAGGAGAGAGCATAACAAACAGTCTAAAAGAGAATGGGGTGTCAGAAGAGGGCATGACAATCAGAGAGAGGGAGCAGACGTGATAGTGATGTTTTGTAGAACAGAGAGAAAGAGGATAGACTGATAAGGAGAGATCATCACAAGTAGAGGGAAAGGGAATGTGGCGACAGAAGAGATCTTGACAAGCAGAGAGAAAGAGCAAAAGAGATGGGTGATATTATGAAAAGCAGAGAGAAAGAGGATAGGGTGAGACGAGAGATCATCACAAATAGAGGGAAAAAGAATGGAGCAACAGGAGAGAGTATGACAAACAGAGAGAAAACGAAAACGTCATCCGTGATATTATGAAAAACATATACAAAGAGGATAGGGTGACAAGAAGAGAGCATCACAAACAGACTGAAAGAGAATGGGGTGTCAGAAGAGAGTATGACAAGCAGAGAGAAAGAGCAAACGTGATGGGTGATATTATGAAAAATAAAGGGAAATGGTATGTCGTGTCGAGGAGAGAGCATAAGAAACAGTCTAAAAGAGAATGGGGTGTCAGAAGAGGGCACGACAATCAGAGAGAGGGAGCAGACGTGATAGTGATGTTTTGTAGAACAGAGAGAAAGAGGATAGACTGATAAGGAGAGATCATCACAAGTAGAGGGAAAGGGAATGTGGCGACAGAAGAGATCTTGACAAGCAGAGAGAAAGAGCAAAAGAGATGGGTGATATTATGAAAAGCAGAGAGAAAGAGGATAGGGTGAGACGAGAGAGCATCACAAACAGATGGAAAGAGAATGGAGTGACAGGAGAGCATGAGAATCAGAGAGAAAGAGTAAACGAGATTGGTGATATTATGAATATCAAAGGGAAGGAGGATAGGGTTACGAGGAGAGAGCATAACAAACAGATGGAAAGAGAATTGGGTGTGAGGAGAGAGCACGACAAACAGAGAGAAAGAGAAAACGTGATTGGTGATATTATGAAAAACAGAGAGAAAGGGGATAGTGAGAGGAGAGTGCCTCAAAAACAGAGGAAAAGAGGAAATGGCAAAAACATAAGAAAAGTGGCATCAAAGGAACAAAGTGGGAGAATTTTCAAAAGCTTAACTTAAATCATGAAGCTAGGCCTGCTCATTTTGACTTTAAAAACAGCGAATTTAATGTATTACCCAAGGTATTCACTTTATATTGAAATCCATCCCATTACCTCGTCTGAAGTGAAAGGAACTCAGGGTGGGGTGAAGGCCAAATACCTCGGAGTGCAAACCGAAACATCGTCTGCTGATGGTCCTTCCTGGGTATAGACTCAGCCTCTACTAATCATTTGATATCTTTGGATAGAAGTAGACAGGGTGCCTTGTGTTAAGAAGAGAGATAAATTTAACCTAATAAGTTTATGGTCCTCAAAATGACTGTAAGCCTGACCCATTATTAACTAAGTTAGTAATAAATGTTCCTAAAAACATGATTTATTCCACTATATAAATGGTCTAGATTCTTACCTCGTTTTCAAACATAAAAGTATTTCTTGACCTTAAGAACCTGACATAGTTGAAGATGTCAACTTGATCTCTCTGGCGTGGTAATTCCAGCATTGCATCTAAGACAATAAATGTACCAGTTCTGCCAAAGTCAGTACTAAATGAGAAAAATGCAAACATTTTTGATCAAAACTCTTTCTATCCGTGAGCATTAGTGCTACTTTTATCTAATTTTCCTGGGAATGTGTGACAGTAACAAATTGAAATCCTAAACATCCAATAATCTTAATAATTGGTAATCAGGGGGTTCCAAGGTATGTATGTAGGTACATTATTAGATACACAGAAGCAGACAAACCAATGCAAAGATAGTTTTGTTGATAAATGGATTTCATGGATTGATGATTGGATGGATGAATGGTTGCATGGAATGCTACACGGATTTATAGATAAATGAATTTCATAGATGGATGGATGGATGGATGGATGGGGGGATGAATGGATGGTAAATATATTAAGAGAGTGTTGGAAAAGTTGAATTTTGAAAAAGAGAAGTTTGGAAAAGACAAGTTGTTTGATTTGGCGTTATCTTGTTACCTTACCTTTTTGTTTCTTGTTCTTTCTTTCTCTTCTTTCTTTGCCTTTTCTCGCCCAATACTTGGTTCGTTGCTTTCTTATTGGTCAATTTTCGATCCTACCTTACACTACAAACTCTAGTATGTTTTCTGTTACTGTATCTATGTGGTCAAGGTCAGACGAAAACCTTTATAAATATCAATTTTACTGCAGACAGTATATAAGTTTTGTACTGTTAGGAAACGTTTGACTTACAATTAATCAAACTCTTCAGGATATCGCTCAATTTGAATTATATAAATTCAGAGCGTTTATCATTTAACTCTGTTAATGGTATCAACAGCTTTAATGCCACTTGAAAGCTTTGTTTCAATAGTAGTGAGCGTTTTAATCCTCATCTCGATATTACGCTGTTATGACAGCTTATCATCTGATGATATTTATGCTAGCCTATAGATCCATTATCGCATCTTTCATTATCTGCACAGATTCTACTTTCCATCATGATCCAATCACATTATTACCGCGTCACATTATATCATATTCCATCCGGTTCATATTTCCAGATAGCAAATTTTGAGTTTTTTCAAATAGGTACAATTTTATGAATTGATAACTAAATCATTTCCCTCGTAGGATTGTTCTTGTTCTACTCGGCTAAAGATATTACTAGGACTCTTCGGAAAAACGTACGATCAAAATCTAATCTATGAAAAATATCCATTTTATTGATATCATAACACGTGTTATCTGCATTATCTAATATTTTGCTTGTTTCAGATCATTAAATATGAAACTATTATCTATATATTACATCACTCCTATTATCTACAATATATAACAAAATTTGGCTTTGATATTTAATTTTATTTTATTTTACTGCAATTAGCTCTATAGTTTTTTGTCTTAGAACAGATTTTTCATACATGTATTTTTAAAAATGTATCATTCCAACCTTGTAATTTTTCCGCTTAAGTGTATTTATTAATGATATAAATAATATATATAGTATAAATAAATAGCGTCAAAATATAAAAACACTCAACATACTAACAGTAAGTCGTAAGTACAATGCAGAATTAAATATTTCAGTATTGTGCACTTACTCTTGTCATTGTTAACAGTTTTATTGAATAGTCTGCATACACTTCTTCTGACACAAGCTTGATACTAATATTGCCATGGGTTACTGAACCTTTCTCTAGCCAATAGAGGGCGCATCCTTGCTACGTAATAAAACCGAATACAGTATTTATGTAGAGAAGGTCGTTCAACAAAGCAGGGAAAATTTTACATCAAATATCGTAATATTAAATCATCTTGCAAACCATTATGATATTATTGAAATAGCAGTGCTCTTTCGACGGACGCAAAATCAACTTAAATTGAAACTAAAGGACTTGTATGAGAATAAAAGTATTTATCAAAATGTTTAGATAACTAAAGGTATTTTGGGGGTAAGTAATCAATAGACTAGTTTTGACTAGTAGCAATCATTGTTTACTCAATTGTCACCAGTTTTAATAACAGACATTGTAAACAAGTAAAAAAGCTATCATGTATAAGAAATGCAAACAACCTACAAGTGAAAATATCTGTCACCTGTCATAGCTGTAAAGAAATGGATGATTTTGCTTTTTTGACTGTTTGCAGTAAGGATCAACTAAATGGGGATATACAAATGATCTGCTCTAACTAATTTACACTTTGACCAACTTAATTTTCAAGTCGGATGTTTACGCCACGTGCTATTTGCAAGTATAGTTTGCTTGTCGATGTTTTGTTAAAACTGTAAATCGATTCTGCAAAGAAGACAAGCAAGATACAACAATCATTGAAGCATGCTGAATTGGAATAAAGAATTCCTTTCGTCTAAGAAGTCTTGGTTTATGCTCCCTATATAAATCATCTCTAATACACTATGGGATGTGGAACTAACTTTTCTAAAGGTTGAAAAAGGCCAGCACTGTACCAAGTGAAACGTGATGGGCCATTTAGCAAAGTAGAAAAATTAAGCAACTTATCTAAGAAATTTCTCTATAATGTTGCAAATCATTGAAATCAAAGTTAAACGTTGCATCACAAAGAAAACTTCCCGAAAAGTTAAAGCATCTCAAAGAGTCGCAAAGAGAAAATGGCTGTCATTTCTGCAAATCAAAGAAACCTTAGAGGTATGCCACGGAGAATAGTGACTTCTAATGTAAAATGAAAGTCAATAATAATGATTTCAATCCAAAGTGTAATTTTGGAACTGACAGTGCCCCTGTCTTACATTCCCTTAACTAATCACAACTTGTTATTTTATTTCTTGTATTATGTTGAAGCAGCATGAGCAAAGCTAGAAAAATAGCAGTTATGAGAAACACCCACTGTCCCCCTGAGGGCTAAAGGCACAATGAACTGGACTATCATATCGATCAGACTACATTTACTTCCTTGGTCCGTCTCACAAAGCAGAATGGGAGGAAATTAGGACGGGGACTGACCGAAAACACTCTTTTTTTAAGTTATGCATAAACCATATAATTTGTCTAACTAAAATATTAAGAAACGCCCTAATAAATCAGTAATAAATATCTATTGAATTAAAAGACATTAAAAAAGAGTTAGCTGACAAAGCAGTTTTCAATGAACCTGATATTGGGAGCTTTGACCTTAACACCAGGAACTAGTTAGTTTGTGCTGAAAAAAAACACTATCATAGCAAATTCCCAAAAATTTGAACAAGTGATAACATACAGCTGAATTTTTAAACATTATTTTAGATACCTAAACCTTTGATACAAAAAAAATATGCCAAAAATTTAAAATCAGGACGAATTATACTTGTATAAACATTGCATAGCTAAGAACTAATCGATGGAATCGGATAGGCTTTTGTATCCCTACTTCAGCAATGTCACCTCACCTTACCTCACATCAATTTTCATCAAATTCTGACAGCTTTTACCCTAGACATTATCCTGACAAAAGTCTACACTCTTCTTTCTCTCATTTGTCGATTCTGACCGACAAAAACAATGCAAGATATAGCTATTTTGAAATGCAACACAAACACATGCCAACAGTAAACAACATACAATCTTTTACCGTACAAACATTTCACTCCTGCAGGGAAAATATGAACTAAAACTCTGTTAGAGTATTGCTATTAGGTCATGTTTTCTGTTGTACAAATGTGATAGAGAAAGAAAAACTGGGTGCATTGAAATATAATGTTTTGATGTTGATTGTCATATGTAATTATAACTACTTTAGAAAAAAATTAGAAATCATTCCAGTTGCCTATAATTCGAGACAAAGACAAGGCTACAGTATAATTATTTGGCCATGTTTTCTGTTATACGAATGTGATACACACATTGAATACATTGCATTTGTCAAATATAATGTTTTGATGTTGATTGCCATATGTAATTATGAGCAATTTGGAAGAAAATCAGAATTTGCTCCGGAAGTTCGAAGGAAGGCAAGACCGCAGTACTACTGGGCCATCGGTGATAAGAAGAGGATACCTTGGAGATATAAGCTCCTGACATATATCTGCGACGAAATATGGGAAAATTTTTATCTTACCAACAGTGCAGGTCCATGAGTCAAGCGTGCCTAGAAAAAAATGATTTTGTAATGAATTTATTTTACAGAAACATTATGCTTTATATCAACACTCATGTTTTAAATTCTCTTCATGTTTGCCGTATTTGCAGTAAGGGAAAGTGAATTCCTCGTCAGAAATTCACATTGGTACCATATGCCCAATTGCTGCAATTCATTGCTGTCATTGACAAATAAGCCATTACTGTGCACTAGTTGAGGAAGGACATGAAAGTTTGCGTGGACCTCACATGTGTCGCCTAGCTTCTTGTTCATGCATTCGATGTTTTTCGCAAGACAGAATTAGTTGTTCTTCTTTGCTATACGCTGTACTGATATTGGGGCAGTCGACAAGAAGAAACTAGCCTTCGAAACGGACCTTTCTGCATGGGAGTGTACTCTCGATGTTGAGATTATTTTTTTTCTGGCCAGGAATTACAAAGCGGAATCAGACGAGGATGGTTTACTCAAGAAGAACAGCTGCAAAAATTGTTGCTCGAAACGCATGTGGAAGAATCGATTTTAAAGCACTCCTCCCGTTCTTAAGATCGGCGTTCCACCACCCTGCTTGCTGAAATCAAAGAGATTTGGGCCAAGGGTGAGAAGCGCTCAGTTATGTCGGATGATTTGATCAACACGTCTTGCGGTTGTGGGATTTACCTCCTCCATCCGCTACGTCCGAAGCTGTGTTATGTCAGCACGAAAAATCTGTTTCAGTCGTGTGTCTTCACAACCATGTCCGAGGCCTCTATGTTTACTGTCAATCACACCGTGGAATTTCAAAAAAAGTGAAATTTCTTTTAGGCTTTGGAAGCAGCATCTGTTAATCTATGTAATCGGTTAGAGATTCAAACTACTCGCATCGAAAAACATTCTATTTCAGGCCGAAGCCTGGGAAATGTGAACATTTTAGTACTTTTGCATGGCATTGAAAAAGCCATTGACGTGTAGGTTTTGGAAAGTCCTGTCCTGGAACGCATTCTCGGCATTCTGTGGTTACGAGAGTTTGGTTTTTCATTGAACTTTGCTGCCTTATTTAGCCTAAATGAGATTGAAATTGACAATTTCGGTATATTTGGAGCACAATTATTTACCAAACAGAAGGGAAAATTTCAAAATTTGCTAGAACAATTAACGGAAGTGTTTGCAGACAAAGGTTCCCTTTGTAAAACTACATCTCATGGGATATCGATCAGTTTTAATGGTACCCCATAAATTGTCACGTGAGTTTGCGTTGGAAGGCAAGCGTCAAATTGAAGTTATGCTAGCAAATCATCACGGCGTGGCGATCACCATGCTTTTGCGTCCGAGAGATGAATGATAACTGGCGTTTTGTGGTAGATTTAGACGACTCAATGCTTGTAACCTAAGAAAGTGAAAATTTTGCAGGATTGGAATCTTCCTAAGCCTAAGCAGAAAAGAAGCAGAAAGGTATTTGAGAGTTGTCAATTATTTATCCCGCTACATTCCCAAGTTGGCAGAAACGCTCAAACCCATTTTGCTGCAAAAACTGCCAAAGGCCGTTTTAAATGGTCTACAGGATGCCAAACTGCGTTTGAGGACGTTAAAGAATTGGCAAAAGCCGATTATCATTTGAAGTTTTCTGATTTTTGAAAACCCTTCCGATGCAAGCGAGATTGCTATGGGAGGTCATTTGGATCAAGACGGAGTTTCATTGGGATTTTTACCAAAACTTTCTCTCTGATGGAGCAAAACTATTCAGCGACTGACCTAGAATTTTGTGCCCTGGTAAATGCGCTGAAGCATTAAATGTCATTCGTGGGTACCCCACAACTGTTTATACTGATCACAACACTCTCATTGACTTAATCATCCATAGAGCACCTGCAAATGCCAGGCATGCCCGTTATTTGATGGAAATGGCTGATTTTGATCCAACGTTGAAACATATTCCTGGACGAGGAAACGTTGTAGCCGGCTATTTGAGCCCAAATAGGGAGCCCGAAATGGTATAAAGCAATTTTAATACAAACGCACAACGTTTCGCGTCTATTTGTTCAATTGGCGACACATCAAACGCTGTGACTGCGAAACTCACCGACGATGGTATAATACTGCATCCTGAGTCATGGCACTTGAGTTTGAACGAAGTGCGCAGGGCCCTTTTAGATGCCGAATACCGGGCAAGCAATATGAGATCGAAAATTACAGCCGTTGTAAAAAAGTGTTCTGTTTATGCGGAAAACAAAACGATGGATAAGCTGCTAGTGGGGCACTTGCTTGATCTATCGAATGCTCAGCCAAGAAAATTTGTTGCTATCAATATATTAGGCCCGCAACCTGCTTCAGAATCATTCAGATACATCGTAACAATGATTGATCACGCAACCAAACTTCCTTGTTGCCTTCCTTGTGCCGAAATTACGGCAAACAAGTTGCACGCAAGCAAGTCATATAAATGTGGTGATTACGAGTTTTGCCTCCTTGTTAAAATATATTGCGTCTCTTTCGCCCAGCACCCCACACACCCCACATGTCCACCCCAAATTCCCATAATGTACGCTTAATTGCTGACATTTACGTTGAAGATACACTTACCTTATTTCCAGCCACCGCTCTATAGCAGAACGAAAAGTTTCCTACTATTGGCAATGTAATATTTGCTCCCTTCAAGGTCTTTTCACCTAGCAAGATCTGTACTGTAGAAGGCTTTGTACTCTCCACATTGATAACGGCTGAATTGACCAAAGGACGTGGCTTGTTATAAAGAGCATGGCAATTTGCATGTGTCTTTTTGTCAAGAACAATAAGTTCGCAATGACTTTTGAAAAGAGAAAAGGGAAAAATTCTACTTTATCAATAGTCTTACTAACGCAATGGTATGCAAAAAGCAACAACAAATTTAAAACTTCAAGTTTCTTTCTAGACCACTCAAGATTGATACCTAAGAAGTACTAATTAAGGAAGAAAAATGTCATGAAAATATTTAGAAAATTAATTATTTCATCATTGATTTATCACAATCAACTTAGTAAACAATATTAATAAATGTATTTGACACAAGAGTGTCTAAGTAGTAGGAGTGGTAACCTTTTGAAAACTAATAAGCTAGGGGTTAATTAACCGGAGGTGGGTGGCAAAAGGTACTGATTGTCTTACTTGAAAGTCTGAAGAGATCTCTCAATTTGATTTAGCGGTGATCTATTTGTGTGAATTTTACTCTTTTCGTTGTAAATTACCTGGCTGGAAGTAATTTCTACCTGGATATCATATCGCAAGTTGTAGTTGACACACAAGTGTCCCAGGACATCTATTTCCTCTTAAGAATACGTCCTCCTTTCAATACCTGAGAACTTTAGACCACTCGTGATAACTTTGCTAGTGTAATTATTTACAACTAAAAGAAGAACATTTACGAGCAACCAACAGAACATATAAGCTGCCCTGATATGGTGGATTTGACACTAATTTGGCTAAAATTAATAATCGGGAGAGTCTTGGGAGGCAGGATCTAATATTTAACAAGCATTCCCTCCTATGTATTAAGCCAAGAGTATTTTTGCAGTTACACGTTAGATATTGTGTGGTACAAGAAGATTAATTGTATGATATTTAAAGAAAACCCTATAATCAGGAAATATATGTGCTAACCAATTCAAAAATACAAAGTGCTTCAAGGACAACAAACATAGATTACAGCAGAACAAGATATAGACTGTGCCAAGCAAAATAACAAAGATGCAAACAGAGAAGCTATAGTCATAAAATAGTTAAAAATGATGGCAGTAACTTGCTGCCCTTGGGTTACAAAAAGGAATGTATTCTTAGAAATTTCGTAAAGGTCTTGAAGGTACCAACTACATTCTACAACGCAATTATTAATAAATCTCAACAGAAATGGCTGACGCCGGTAAGGAACTTAAACCACTCTGACCCTCCTGTTGCAACAGTTGAAAGAAGCTGAGCAATTTGAAAGCTCAGAAAAGCTGAGGCGAGAAGTGCGAAAGGGAACAAATTGGGTTGGATTCATTTTCTGTATTTGTACTTTTCTTCACACAAACACGGCCACTGCAACTTACATGGTTGTAATTTTTTTCTTGTTTTTTGGTATCTTTATCATTTTCTCCGACCTAATTTACATTGGGTACGAACAATACCACTTTTAACAAGGAAATACAAAACAATAGAGATTCCTTGAACATGGAAAAATTGAAATAACTATTTTACCCAACTGTACCTTTGATATATAAAGCGGCTGATTTATCAATTGCACTACAACTGCCTCTCAGCTTTTCTAATAATTGCTGATTTCTAACGATTGGTTACGACTTACTCTACCTTTGCCTTAGGCGGTTGATGATTTATCAATTGTGCTGCTACTACTTCTGTGCTCTTTTAACTATAAATAATTTACTTTCTTTTACTCTACATGCAAATACATAGATTGTATGCATCTGGCTTAAATTTTGAGGGTTGTTGAAGTCTCTTGTAATCGTGATACACTGTTCAGTCCTGTTTCATAAAATCTCCTTCTGACATACCGTTGAAGTTTCCAAGTAAATTCAAACGAATTATATTAAAGGTAGAAAGCAAAATCAATATCTCAGAGGCCATGTAATTGAAGCAAGAAATGTTTTCAATACAAACCACTTTATTCCAAAATTAATACAAGAGACAAGCTAACAAACTAGGACAAAAATTAATTGCAGATAGTGTTCTGCACGAGTACACTCAATGGCCAATTTATGCGTCTTTTTCCTAAGAAATATAAGCATTGAGTTAACAAACTAATGTAGAAACCAGAAACTTGACAATAAGTGGAGAAACGAATTGAGACACCATAGGTGCACCTATTTGAAAGTACTTTCATCAACATGTTGATATCAACACATTGGGTTGTCTACGTTTGAAAACACTAAAACAAGAATACACCGAGTTGATAAATGGATGCAGACGCCTTGAATATATCTACGTTGGAGAACACTGAACAGCTACCCAGGCACTTTTGGCTTATCTATGTTAGAGCACTTTAATCAGCAGTTGAGAAGCAAATGCAAACATTCTGGGTGTATCTATGTTAGAGCACATTAAACAGCAGTTGACAAACAAAGTCGGAGTGTTTTAAAGAAAGGACTTAATACATGGTTAAGAAACAAATGCAGACACCTTGGATATTTTTTCCTTCAACCGTTTAAAGTTCTTGCTTTGAAAACTGCAGATGAGCCTAATTTTTCAATGTCAAGGTCAACCTTTTCGCAAATTTTGTATAAAAATTTGTACTGCTATTTTTCAGTCATTTTTCTATGAGTAGTTTTGAGTGTTGGTGCAAAGTCATCTGTAAAAGTATCTATCCAAATCGATTCAAACTCTTTTGAGCCTCTACTGCTGAGACAAAGAACAACCACTGCACCTAACGGCACCTATATAACAACAACTTTGGCTGAAATTTTGTATAATGCTTGACGATACAGGGTGTTCCCTCCAAAAATGAGCATTTTCAAAATAGCCGATTTGCTACTTTCCATTCATAGGTACTCAAGCCCCATTATTGACTGGTTAAAGTCAGTTATAAAGTGATTGAATCTCGGACATGGCTTGCTCTAAATATTGCGTTTATTTTGAAAACTGCTAGCTGATCCGTGGATTAACCGGACATCAATGACCAGACGTGGCCAGGGAGACTCACTACTGAAAGACTACAAGATGTCAATGTCAAAGAATACATGTAAATGTCAAAGAATACATTTAAATCAATATCAAAATTCGTTTACCATTGAATATTAAGCGGACATAGTAAATCCAGATCGTACAAACAAAGTATTTTATACAAGATTGCATCTTATTATTGAAAATCTGAGCGGTGCTCGGGCACCTGTAGCACCTCTCTTTAGATCTATCACTGGTATAACAAAGATATACACATATAGTAACTCGTGCAAAGCACACTGTATGACAGCAACATAGCATATCCAACGACCAAATGCTATTCTTCTGGGACATCAACCCTGTGGAGACAATTTAAGCAGGTCGTGTAATCCACGTATTAGTGCATTTTTAATACGTTCTTTGAACTATGATATCCGTATTAATAATTTCCACCAAAACAGACGTGATCAGTACCAGAAATTAAAACATAAAAATCCTTACCTAATTGGTCCATTGATGTTACTTGTAGCAAAAAGATCAATTTGTAATCCTGTTGCAATTTTATTGATTTCGCTTCAAGGTTTTTCAGGAGCTATCGAGTAAGAGCACAACAACATCTTATTGCAGCAAAGATGGTACTCACATTCTGTTACACAGATACCACTACAGACATCATTGTTTTTATCATTTTATTATAGCAAATATTACAATTGTAACCACTACATCCAAATCCATCATTGTTATCATCATTATGACCTCCTCTATCTATCTATCTATCTATCTATCTATCTATCTATGGTTTTACTGCCTATCCATCACGTTTCTAGACCAAAATGGGTTCCTTTTCAAGGTAATCACCTTTTTCTCGACAAAGAAGCTGATTGATTCCAGTACATAAAAACAATTCTGCTTACCTCTAATCGGTGTAGAGAATACTTGAGTTTCGTTTTCCCCTTCACCCCCACCTGTCACTGCAACAATGTACGCTGTATATTTTGTCCCACCATAAGTTAAAATTGTTTCTTTTCTTTCATTTGTTACTTTTTCCTTTTTGTCCATGAAAGACGAATTATAATCCTTTCTGCCAAAAGCAGTGATCTGGAACAAGAAAGAATTCAAATAATCTTGAAAATTCTTGACCATATGGACTCAGTGGAATCCATGTAGACAGGGGCTTCATCGTGACATGAGTCGTATGCTTTTTATAAGCTACGTTTCGAGAGTTTACAGCTGTACCAGATCATTTGTAGCCTGATGATGGGAGAAGTGTCTCTTGAACGGAGCTCATAAAAGCATACGACTCATGTCATGATAAAGCTCCTGACTACAAAGAATTCAAACTTTTTCTAGAAGATTGTTTGTTAATACGTACTCTTATCTCACAAACTGACAAAACTGTCGGAACAGGACAGAAAGTCAAACAGAAGCGAAATATTCATTCTAGTACGCGTACACTTTAGCATACTTTTCGTCAATTGCTACGGACATGTTACATTAACATCAAGACCTGTTTGTCCTAAAATAATGTCAGCAATCAATACTCCCAGAGCAGAAACATGATACTAAAGGATTGAACGACTATTACTTGGATAAAAAGGCAAACACTAGTAAGAGGTATTATCATATAAATGAAGAAAGATAAAAGAAAAATGGGAATGGGCTGTTTTTGTAATATGAAGAAATATGGCAGACAATATGACAGATAGTCGAAAATGGTAACAACAACCATAGAAATAATAGGTCAAAAACTAGGGTCAAGTTTTAAAATCCAAGATGGTAGCAGCGGCAAGGTAAAAAAAACCGCGCGAAAATTTGAAT
>JANTCA010091368.1:0-13201 GCA_024741275.1 Chironex yamaguchii
GAATTAAGTGCTTTGTGCCAGATTTTAAGGTGTTCTTTGAAGCATTCTTTAGTCAAAGCTTTGATTATAAGTCCTTGGATAATAATATTAATAATAATAATAATTATAATAATAATAATATTAATAATAATAACATTAATAATAATAATTAATCCTGGGTATGATATAAAACTGCATCCAGTTGTGGAGTTTTGAGGTGGGATAATGAGGTTACCCACAATTTCCTCCAGGTCAGCCTTGAGCAAGGTATAGTACCTGTCAGCGCTCCCTGAGGCTATGAAATTGCGGATTGTCGTCCGCCGAGGATAGCCTGTCTCTTGGGTAGTGAGGACAATTTAAACTTGGTTGACAGCTCTCCTTGAGATGGTGTGTCGATAAAAATGCTGGTGGTTGGGGCACCTTATCACCACTAACCTCTTTGTGAGTGAGTTGTATGCGAATAAAGTAGAAGATAATGGCGTGAATGGTAACGGAATAGATCGTAAAGGTGTCTTGCCTGGCAGGTGCTCTCTGGTTTTGCATCAGAGACCCGGTCGTCATTGTACTACTGTCAGAAGAATGTGGTCTAAGGAGGTGATCAAGGGTGCAATGGAATGTTTTTTTAGGAGTAAACCTTTTGATAATGACGGTAAACCAATGCATTTTTGTAAATGCATTGGTTTGCCGTTCAGGAAACTGCCAAAATTTTCGGAGGGTTATATTTCGGACGTTTTATTTTTTAGACGTAAATTTTTGGGACATTTTTAACCGATTTCGGACAAGTTGTGACAAAAATTTTGGACATATTGTCTTACCCATAAAACTGTAAGAAACATTAAGTTTGCAAAGTGTACAAAGTAATGAAATGAATACATGAATGTAAGTCATTGTCTCGATTTAGATATGTGCACAACTTCAGCAGGTTAAAGAAACATTCGTAAATTATAAGTCCACAAATGGATCCTCTTCTTTTAGTTCTAATGTAACTGCTTCAGTTATCCCAGCCATGTCAAATCCTGAGGTAGTCTTACAGACTGATCGACCATTGAGCATATATTGGTTTCATCATACTGAGCTGCAGTTTGACTTCGATCGAGTGGACGTTGATCCCTTGCTCAATTTTTTGTGCCACCTGAGCTGCATACCAATCCTGGAATTTGTCATTATGAAACAACTTGGCAGGACCGTTTACTGTCGAGTCTAATGGCTGAACTTCGTTTGTTAGATTTGCAGGCACAAAAACGGACAATGACTGGCTTCAATAATATCTCGTACTTAAGAAATTGTTCATGTTTTGCGGCATATAATAATAAATTTGGTACGCCAAATGGGTTGTATTTTCAATGTTTGATACCCTATTAGATTATCAAAGTCTTTACAGATATCCCTACAATTTTCGGACACCAAAATATTGGATGGTAAAATTTCCGGACGGCTCGATTTTTAGACAGAGGTTTTGTCTGAAAATTAAACCGTCCGAAAATTTTGGCAGGTAATGCTACGTTACAGCCAAAGAATTATGCAGGAATGGTCAGAACGTTAAGCCTTTGATGTTACCGAACAATGATTGTGTGATCAAGTGAGAGTTATTAGGAAGAATGAGTAGCTATCGGAATAGGAATTGGAAAGTATTCTGAGGATGATTAATGAAGATATGAATGAAGAGAATGAGAGTTGGAATAGTCAGAAAGTGTCGAAGATGGTCCTGGTGAGAGAAGTGAGCATATCTTAGATGAACCATACAAGAATAGAAGCATTCCAACTCCGATTGTTGAAACACTGGATGAGGAAGCACAAGTGATCATTGCTCAATTACAAGGAATTTTGATCGAAGGCAGAGGTACTAGTGCTATCCCTTCCTAGAAAGCTGACATGAAGAGTCTGAATAGACTAATAATAATTAATAGAGTAAAGAGGGTCAGTGAGCTAACTGAAACATCAAATATAACCCAAACAAACAATCCTATCAAAGCTGCGGGTCTGTGGGTAGCAGATCTCAAACAGTATTAAGGAGGAAAGAAAAATGAACCAGCTGAAAAAGGATATTAACTTTCTCAAAAGATTGAAAAAAGGAGAGATTCAAGGCTGCCGAGAAAGCAAAGTGAAATTGATGAAGGAAAAATACCGAGTAGAACAAAAAGGATTAACAATTGTGATTGGAGACATAAAGCAAAGGGTCCTAAGCAAAGCCGTTAAAATCACCAGATACAAACAAAGGATAGAGCAGTATAGGATAAACAGATTATTTGATATTGATCAAAAGAAAGTCTACAATGGTAAGACAGGAAGCAGTGACGGTTCCTGTGGGAGTAAGACAAGGAGCACAATTAAGATGCTGATTGGTGAAGGAAATGAGAAATGAGATAGGGAAGGTACAATGGAGAAATATATCAATTGATGAAAGTCAATAACCAATGCAAAAAATGCTAAACTGGAAAGCACCTGTACAAGGTGGAGTGTACAGCTTTTGGACTCAATAAACTGCACGAAAGGATAGCAACCCAGGTGCATGATATGCTAGGAATTAAGGAAATACCAGCATGGTTGACCTACAGTAGAACCATGTTGTGTCAGAGATACAACTAAGGGAAATGAAGTTGATACCTTAAGGTCAATTACATGCCTGCCACTCATGCGGAAGTTAATGACAGTACTATATCAGAGGACATATACTGCTTTCTAGAAAGGGAGAATTTACTTGCAGAAGAGCAAAAGGACTGCAAAAGGAAAGGCAGAGGGACTTAAGATCAGTAATTGATTGTTAAGGCAATACTTAAAGATTGTAAAAGAATGTCAAATCTAGCTATGGCGTGAATAGATTATATGAAAACCTATGATTTTGTCCCTCATAACTGGATCTTAGAGTGCCTTGAGATGTTTGGTATTGCTGAAGCATCAGGGGTTTTATTGAAGGAAGTATGAAAAGATGGGAACTTCTTGACTTAAATGGATCCGATCTATTTGAGATGGATGTCAGCAGAGGCATATTCCATGGGGATAGCCTTTCTCCGTTAATTTTTGCCGTGTCTAGGATGCTGCTCTCCTTACTTTTACGAAAAGTAAAGGCATTTGATTAATGGGCCAGCAAGGATACAAACTAAACCATCGGTTCTTTATGGATGACCTTTGGAAAAAATGAAGACCAAATAGATAGCCTGATGCAAACAGTTCACCCATTTAGTGAGGACATCGGTTTGGAGTTTGGTTTGAAGAAGTTTGCAGTGGTCATTTTAGAGAGAGGTAAAATGGTTAGATTTGACGGAGTACATATGCCCAATCAAGACGTAATGAGAGAAGTAGATGATAACTGGTATACCTAGAACTGAATGAGATAAAAGACCAGGAAATGAGGAAAAAAGTGATAGCTGAATATAAGGAAAGGTTAAGATTAGTGCTAAAATCCAAACTGAATGGCAAGAATAAGATCCAAGCAGTCAAAACATGGGCAGTTGGACTCCTGAGATATGGAGCGGGAATTATTGAATAGAAACTAATTCAAGGCATGTCAAGAGAAACGTACCAACGATCAATGCCCTTTCCAGAAAACAATCTTTTAGAAGAACAGTCCAGCAATATCCAGACTAGAATTATCAGTTATTAACAATAAACGTAGAATATTGAAAACAAAAAGGTAGATGGCTTCATTGTTAGATTTCGGTTCGCAAAGTTTAAAGCCCAAGAGCCTAACCTCTCCCATCTCGTAAAAATGGGGAAAATTGGATTGCCGCAATTCCCTAAAACAACTACTATCGACTTTCAACAAATAGACGCAGTGTTACAATATTTAAATCAAGAAAATGCCTTTGACAGAGTCGACTATGATTTTTACAGGAAGTTGTAAAACATTTAGGTTTTGGTAATGTCTTTCTTGACTGGATTCGTAACAAAAATATTAAGGGACAAGTCGAGCTAAATGGTTTTTTTACTGATGGATTCCTGATATTAAAGTGTTAGACAGGGATGCCATTTGAGCCCTCTCATATAAGTAGCTGTAACCTTTCTAATCTAAGCCTTTGCCAATCAAATCCGCCGACGACCTGGGTATACGGGAGTAGAAATGCAGAAACGAATCGATCAGTTCTAAGAGTGGTCAAGGGCTTTTGCTAGTGTTCTAACGTAGATAGTCATGGGTCAAGTATATCATCTAATAAGTGCTCAAAATACACCACATTTGCATTTTCATACCTACTAAGATAATCATTGTTGATTTTAAAAGGGAAAGGGCAGTACTTCAAGGATCGTTGTGAGAAATTCGATTTGAACCAGGACCCTCTGGTCTACAGGCTTGATGATTTGCAAACCGTTATCCAAACAAACTTCCCTAGTACTGTAAGCAGGCGCGTTTTAGAAGCTTCGGGCCAGCCTGTAAAGAACAGACGTTATCAAGACCAACGGACCAGGGTACGACGGCTGGTTTCAAACGCTGAAAGACCTAAAAGCTCAACAAAAATGGATCGAAGACTTTCAGTCATCAAACCCAATTGCCCATTGTTAAAATTGCTTTTATCTATTGGCATAGACGCTTACAAGTGGCACGTTTTAATATCTACAAAGTATCCACAAATCACTGAACACGTTCTGATGTAGTGGCCGGCAAGTTTTGACCTGTTGGCATATCAAAAAGGCCATCGCGCACTCAGAAGAACTGATCACAGTGGGTCTTAAAATCACATATGTAATACCAATGGGCGCGTATAACACGATTATGCGTTATGAAAACACTAAAAAACTCTTTAACTATCGGCAATGCTCAGTCACTGACCTATAAATAACGACTGGATCGATGTTCCTTCCCTTAAGACACTCAGTACTGTTACGAGTTTAAAATTCACACTAAAACCAACAAAGTGCGATACGGGCAGGTAGGGGTCTAATGTGGGATACCCCAAAAGACAGTCATGTAAGAAGCTCCACAATACCAAACCACTACGTTAGCATGTCTATATTTATGCAGTCCGAATAACCATAACAACATTCTAATGCAGTCCGTATCTCCATAGGCGTCCCTATCATACGCGAGTGTTCTCGAAGAATGTAAAACGAATCTTAAACAAATGTAAAACAATTCCTCTTTTTACCACCCTTTTCAAGAAGATATCGGTAAAGCTACAAATTTGTGTTACTTTAAAGTTATACACTAGCCCCACGGCATTACAATTTTGCGAATCTTAAATGCTCAGCCCAGTCTCCATTTTAATTAAGTGGTCTAAGTACGTATATAGAGCCACCGTGGTATAGTGGATAAGACCACAAGCCAGAGGTTGCGAGTTTGATTCCCCATCGCTCGCCACAAACAAAATACCATTGACGAGAGAGGATAACAGGAGCTCGCTGTCATAAAGAGTTCACTTTCTAGTAAGTTCCCTAACCCTGGCATGGGATAGTAATGAGTTTGCTACAAGAGAAAGCACGCATTTCGTATCCTTAGACATACTTCTAACATTTGCTTTTAAATCCTTGAGACTGACATACTTTAAACAACAACGTCATTCCAACACACATGATACAGCCTACGCTGAATCACTGTGGCCAAAACGATTTTAACCCTGTTAAGTAAATGCATCTTTACGAAACGTCACTGCAAATTATCATTAAGTCAGAAGCATCTACTCTTACAATAGACAACTCGCATTACAATATTCAAGCCACAGAATAACAATATGCAGAAGGGACACTCGGCTATTTCCGGTGAAGCACAAATCCATTTGCACACGCCCCATTTCTAAATATGAAAACGAGGATTGACATGTACACTACTCGCGAAAAACGTTACCTTCCAGTGTACAGATTCTAATTTGTTGCAATGGAGTTTTCAATATTGCTAGTTTTCACAAACAAGGTGTCAATACGGGCAAGAAACGGGAAAAAGAGTGCACAGCAATACAACTGAGTCCCCTTCCACATTAATATTTTGTTTGACTGCTGCTCAATCGACAGTGATTGCAGCAAAATCCACCAAATTCACAAGATGTTCGCACATTTACTGTGTTGCCCTTTCTGTCACACTAAGGAAGTCGAGTTGCACCCAAGTGTGGCTTTAAAACAGTTATATCAGCAGTGTGAATGTCCAACACTCAAAACTCAACTGTTGACTACATTCACTGAAAATAAACAACAAACCATCTTCTTTCTGAGCTTCCTCCTCCATCTCGAAAAAGCCTGAGAACAAAGCTTACAACAAAGACTACCACATAACTAATCATTGACATTTCCTTGTAAAGTGTATCTACACTCCTTCCATGCTATTTAAATGCCAACAATGCCCCACAAAAACATTGATCCAGAAAACCCTCGCACCAGAGGAACCGACGAGCTAAACCCAAGAAGACGATGTACTGAACAGACAGTGGGGGATTTAGAACTCCGTCAACGGAATGATAAATCCAGCTTCACACATAAAAAGCTCTACGATGTTGGTACCACATCCATTATGGCTTGCTCTGAAAAAGGTTAAAACAGCACAAATTGCAATAACGCATCCATCAGTTTCCTTTTGACTCCACCAGGTCAGTGTTTTTACAGTAAACATACAATGCAGTATAGTTTCGCATTTAGGAGCAATGAATCAATTTGCTTGCAAGGAAATCGATCACTAACCTCGAATTGAAAAAGAGTTCGAGCATGTTCGCCTTTGTTTTCAAAAGCTTCAAAAATAACAAAGAGACCGCCAAGAGTGTCCCTTGTGCTTATTCTTATTCTGTGATTCAAGCCTCCAACCCATTATCTAATACGGTTCAAAGACCAACAGTCAGGCCAAAAAATAACATCAGTTTCAGGTACGTATGCACGGCTGAATCAGCAAATGGATAAAATCGATAGAAACATCAACTTGGGATATGAAATGTCAAGCAGAGAAGTCTTCCTCGTCAAGAAGCGACTACGAGACGACTTTGGTGCTTACGCGGGATGTAAACTTATCCTACAGTGCTCCAACATCCACTTTAACACAACGGCCACTCTCCTCATAGCAATAGAAACATTTCATAAAAATTCCAGTAGGAAGCTACAAACAAATGCCAAAGAACCCTACGGCGCTAATCAATCTCCGGTGGTACTCAAATCTCCAGCGGCACTAATTAATCATAGCAGAACTAAATAACATGTAGCGGCACATAATCAATCTGCAGCGGCAGTCAACAATCTTCTACTGGCACTTATTAATCCGTAGCAGTACTAAACAACATGTAGCGGCTCATATTCGATCTGTACAGGAACAAACAACCTGTAGCTGCACATAATCAATCTGTAGCAATACTAAACAACATGTAGCGGCAGATAATCAATCTGTAGTAGTACTAAACAACATGTAGCGGCTCATAATCAATCTGCAGCGGCAGTCAACAATCTTCTACTGGCACTTATTAATCCGTAGCAGTACTAAACAACCTGTAGCGGCTCATAATCAATCTGCAACGGCACTCAACAATCTTGTACTGGCACTTATTAATCCGTAGCAGTACTAACCTGTAGCGGCACATAATCAATCTGTAGCAGTTCATAATCAATCCGTAGCAGTACTAAACAGCCTGTAGCGGCTCAGAATCAATCTGTAGCAGTACTAAACAATCTGTAGCAGTTCATAATCAATCTGTAGTAGTGCTCAACAATCTTATAGCGGCACTTATTAATTCGTAGCGGTACTAAACAACATGTAGCGGCTCACAATCAATATGTAGTAGTAATAAACAACATGTAGCGGCTCATAATCAATCTGTAGCAGTATTAAACATGTAGCGTCTCATAATCAATCTGTAGCAGTACTAAACAACATGTAGCGTCTCATAATCAATCTGTAGCAGTAGTAAACAACATGTAGCGTCTCATAATCAATCTGTAGCAGTACTAAACAACATGTAGCGGCTCATAATCAATCTGTAGTAGTAATAAACAATCACAAGAGGCACTTATTTATCCGTAGCAGTACTAAATATCATGTAGCGTCTCAAAATCAAACTGTAGTGGTACTAAACAACATATAGCGGCTCATAATCAATCTGTAGTAGTAATAAACAACCACTAGCGACACTTAACAATCCGTAACAGTACTAAACAATCTGTAGGGGCTGATAAGCAACCTGTAGCGGCGCTAATGATTCTGCAGCGAAGCATGATTTATATGTGGCGGCGCAAAATCTGACTGTACAGGCACTAATCAATCTGTGATGGCAATTGTCAGTTTGCAGTGATGATTAATGAGAGCAGCTATGTGGTAACTTCCTTACATTTCTCAACAGTATTCTATATAAAATCAAGTCATCGCTTATTTTGACAAATGTTTGTAAAACCTAAAATTTATCATAGCTATCCTACATAAGTTACAGAATGGCAAGTATTTGGTTCAATAGATATATCCTGATGTTCATTCACGAGTATGTGGTAACTCTTAAACCTGTTGCTGAATCGTAGCAACTTCTCCTATCCTTAAGACACGTCCTCAGTGCGATCAAACAGACAGGAAATTATGGTTTTCATAACCATTTCATTGTTTACACTTGAACAAAACCGAAAACGTTACATTGACACTGTTCCCTTATGTTACTAGGACATCAATTACGGCTATGTGCCTCTTGCCCGACAATGCCTTTTCATGCCAAGTGGATGTTCTTTCTACATAAATTTTGAGCTTTGGCCTGCTCTTTACTGACCGTACCCATGCCCACCATATGGCTGTCCCTGTCCACCTTGAGTATAAGTAGGTCCGGTTGAGGGTGTATTGCTATATGGAGGATTCTGATTACTAACTGCCAAACTTTGTTGAGATCCATATTGCCACTGGCTACTTCCTTGACTCGAAACACTTTGACCATAACCCTGATGGCTTCTAGATCCATCAGTACCTTCATACCGAGTGCCAGGTCCACTTTGGTAATACTCATTCTGACTTCGTGGTGCACTTAGGGTAGCACCATACGTCTCTTTTTTGGCTGATTGGTCATATGACCACTGTCCCTGTCTGTAATCATTCGGTTGTCCATAGCTGCTGTCATATCCCTGCTGAGAGTATTGAGGTTGATACTTATCTTCTGGTCGTGCTTGTTTCCCAGGCTGACTGTAATAATCTGTTCCTTGTGATGGTGGATAATTTTGATACGAGTCAGCTCCCTTCGAACCATACCCAGTGTTATAACTGTCTTGTGCGTATGACTGTTGCCCATATCTCTGATTATCAAAACTTCCTTGAGTCGAATTGTCATATTCTTGTTTAAACTGGCCAGACTGATAACCATAGTCACTGCTATAAGGTCTGCTCTCCGGTGGGCCAGTACTGCGACTAAAATCTTGATTTCCCCCCACATTTTCTCTCTTTCCGCTCCATGGTTTGTGGTCTCCATCTGGGTAGTTACGATGACTATCTTGATGGCTACCACGAAAACCAGAGTCCTCATATTTCACGTGTGGTGGGTTATTCCAAGAGCTACCTTGATCTCGTTGATTTGATCCCCACTGATGACTGTTATCCTCTGGTTTGGACCTGGAATACCCATACCCATCGTCATATGGTTCACTTTTGATTGGTGGTGCTCCATAAGTAGGTGGTCTTTGGTCTTGTCTTTCATAGTCATTCCTGGCTGTAGGATATGACAAGTCTGGTCTCCCAGAATCATTGCCCATAGAATATGGTTGAAACCTACCGACACCTACACTGGGTTTGTGATCTTCATATCTTCCATCACTCTTAAATGGTTGTTTTCCATCGCTACTCCACCGTCCTTGTCCACGCGGTTCCATTGGATCCTGCCTATTGTAATCTGGTGCAGATAATTCAGTACGGGGATGTGGATACCCTTGTGAAAACTGTGCACCACCACGCATGGGTGGGGCACCCCTTGGAGGCCCTCCTCTGGACCCTCTGGCACCTGGGCCTCCATAAAATGGTGGATTATCTTTTTGGGGAGGATTGTCCATTCTAGGTCTTTTTGCCATGTCTGCCATCCCATGGTTCTCAGATTGGACAGGATTCCTATTCTTAAATTCAAGTCCTTCCTTTTTAAACTGTTCCACAATTTCCTTTGCCCTTGGCAATTTTTCTTCAATATAAACAACCTCTTCAAATGATTCTCCAACCTCTGGCAATGAAAAATTAGACTTCATCTCCATAACTGCAGATTCTGGGACCATTTTGCCTTCTTCTCGTTCTCTTTTACGAGTTCGTTCAGTTAACACTGTATTGTCATTAACGATAACTGCAGCTATGCGCCGATAGCCTTGAAAACTCCTCATCTTTCTTCGGCGAGCACTAAAGTACACGTTTGTTTGGTCTAAAATGTAATTCCGTACCCTCCTTTCAGCAATTTTTAACCACACATTAAGACACGCTGTTGCCTGCTTAATTAATTCATCCCATCTACCGTGGTAATTGCGTTTTCGTGCTAATCCCATCACTTTCATCTTATCAATGATGTTATTTGTCCCTAAAATGTAATATTGTTTGTCAGGATTCTTCTTTGCATGTTCTTCAGCCCAAACTGTTTTACCAGCTGCCGGGAGCCCAACCATCATTACAATTTCAGCGTCTTCCTTTTTGGGAGCCTTTGGTCCCTTCACCAATTTATCAGCAGGTATCGAATTCAACATGGAAAATCCAGAGGTTAAAGGAAACTTGGGCCAAGCTTCTCCAAAATTCACGGCAAATTTCATATTTTTCCCATAGATGTGTGGGAATAGGGCTTTTCCATCAATTTCCTGACCAATTTTAAATGCTATTCCTTGATATTCACCATTCACAGTAAAAAATATGGCTTTGGGTTTGGATTCAAGGTCAGCATAACAAGTAATGACATCACCTACGCCATACGGTTTGCCATAGTCTGTGAATCTACTTTTAAGTGATGACTTGGCAGTGCCACCATATCCATAAGATAGGTCCTCTTCGCCAAGTGGGAAACCTGATGTATCCACTGACCAGCCTACCCTGAGGACATGTGGTGTTGTCTCTGATGGAGGCATGTTGACTGGAAGAGCTTCAAGGACCTCAACTTCAAAGGCTACCTAAAAACATCATAAAGAAAGTGAGAACAGACAGCTTTTAAATATGGAAATACAGAAGCAACGGTTCATTCTTAAAGCAAGATTTAGGTATATGAAAATCATGTCAAAAATACCAACACAAAGTATTTACTGTTTTTCACTTCTATTCCAATGGACAATAATAGTTATTACACAATTGTACCTTGTATACATTTTCATAAGCAAAGACCACAGTTTGCAAATTATGTACATCTTTCTACATGAAAACCTTGAAACCAGATAATAACTTCTGAAAATTCGCTAATGCTTCCTTCTTTGCTACTATCTATGAACTTTAAGATTAAAAACATTTTATACAAAAAAGTCTCTCTGATGCATGTTCTACCTTGAATAATACATATTAGACATTAACAAACTCAACTGACAAAAATGTAACTGGAAATATATATATAAATATATATATGTAAACCGGAAAATATTTTTGTTGGACTAAATCATATAACATCTAACCAAACACAATGCGTACTGTTGAGAAAATGCAATAATTTGTACATATTTGTGCCTGCTCGGTTGTAAAGTTTGATTTCGTGTGCATGCTGAGAATGATAAAATCCCGCTGTACAAGCTGACCTCCATGTTTAGAACAAAAAAAATATTTTCAAGTTAACTGTGAACAACTTCCCTTATGAACCCCTTTGCACTACATTTTTTGGTTTGGACTATCCAAATCACAATATCCATATTTCCTGGTATAAATGTCTTGCTGTATCCATGCTGTGTTTTCTTGACACCTGTACACAATGTTTATTCAACTCACTTTCAGTCAAAATGGCACAACATCAGTTGAATGAGATATAACTACACAGTGCAACAAAGCTAAAACAGCTCAACATTTTTTGTCTAAAAAGTGTGTCAGAAAATAACAAAGATTTGTACAAGGTATGTTCAATGAAGGTTATGGTTATAGATAAGAAATAGCAGCCCCTCTTTACCCTGGAATTTATAATCAAAACCCCTAAATGTCACCGGAACTTTGAACAGTCTCCTTTTCAACTTCTGAGCATTAAGTTGTTTCTAAAAGAGCTACATCCATCAAGTTACAAGTCTGTGTAATGAAGTAGGGTTTTTAGTGGAGGCACACAACAGCACTCAGACACAAGCCCAGCCTATAATTTGGGAGAAGTTAATAACATGCCCAGTGATTAAATTATTCACTGTATATAACAATTTCCAGAATGTGACCATTGCAACGGTCCAACCAGAGTATTGGGCAAAGAAAATAAACTCCTCTTAAAGCTGAAATACTTGGTTCTTTTTATGTACATTTTTACCTAAAGGAAGCAAAAACTGACCATGTACATTGGAAAAAGCAGCCATCATTCCTTGTCCAATTTCTATCGCTATCTTCACTTCGTGGTATAGGGTTCCTTGAGGTCTGCTCTCATTTTCTTTTTGAGGGTCTTACACAATTCAGAGTACTCAACTTTTTCTCTGGTGTTTATATCTTTACTCGTCATCTTCCTCTTTTTTTCAATAGCTCTTCGATTTCAGGTTTCAGTTTCTCATCATGATTTTTCCCCTCTGCTACTTCCAGTGCGCACTTTTCGATGGTTTCTGTGAAGTTTTGTACCATGCCTTCTATCTCTTCATCAACTAATAGCATCCCAAAACCACTTTGTAACTTCAGCTGGAATTGATTCTTTTTCTGCATTAGAGCCTCAGCGTTAACATTATTTTGATATTTCTTCTGACCATTCCGTGGTCACTTCTGATATTCACTCTTTGGATGACATCAACATTTTGGATAATTATTTGCTAGTATGTAATCAATTTTATTCCTTGTTTCACCATTGGTGCTTCTCCATGTCCACTTGCTGCTCTCGCTTTTTTTAAGTGATGCCACCCTGCTACTTTCTCTCTCTCATGCTGCTTAACTCGGTCTTCGATGCTCTTGTTAACCAAGAAACTCACACCTCAGATGGATCCCTCCTCTTTTCTCCTTGCATACGGCACATGTCTGCATGCCAGCTGTCCAATTTATACCCCTTTTCTACTTGTCTGTGCTAATCCTACAATCTCCCATTCAATGAAATTTGACAGTTCTTACTCGAGCTTTTCTTCCTTCTCTTGCTCTTTCAAAATTCTCACATTGTAAGTGCACACATGTAAAGTATATCAAACCAAGGGATTCTTTGCACCCTCTGCCTTTTGGCTCCCAAGGACTGAGGGCCAATTCGTGTAGAGCTTGCCATTG
>JANTCA010091369.1:0-13200 GCA_024741275.1 Chironex yamaguchii
AATGCGGCGATTGGCTTTGTTTGCCCCTTCAACTTGTTGCTATGCGCGGTTGTTAAGGGGAACCGAAAAGGTCTATAAACATAAACCGGAAATGAACTTAACATTCTACAGACAATATCCAGCCTACTGTTCCACAGAGTAAAGATCGATCTTTATCGATCGTTATTCTGTGGTTATAACATGTTATGTATGTGGATGAAATACTTACTTTCAAGGTGTGGTCTGTGGTGCTCATCCTTAAATAACGTGTATTTCTCTTTACTATCCCTCTATTTTCTTCTCTTCTGTCTAACATTAGAGGACGATAGACTCCAATACATAACATCAAACGAAAACTACTGCATGTAGTTTTAATTACGTTTTCTAGTAAAGCTTTAGGTGCGGAATCGACCATGATAATTTCATCGTAAAAATACGAATTAAGTACTCATAGCACTATCATCTATCATAAGCCTTCGATCAAAAATCAGTAATAAACAGTTTCACAGACCTGTGAAATATTTACACCATAGAGAGGATCAAAGATCTAAAGAATATATATAATGCATTGGATTCGAGGCATGCTGACATGGTCGATAAAATAAAAAAATTGTTATCTTATACATCAAAGAGTAATATACAAACCACAAGCAGTGGCGACACCAGCTGCCTAAAAGTGTGGAGGCGAGACCTTAGAATGCTCTTTTGGGAATGCAAGGTCTTCATAGTAACTGTAACTTGACAAAAGATTTAAATATGGAATGTTAAGGTTTATCTTTGGGGAAAAGTAGACGAATTATGCCCCCATCTCCCCGTGGCTCCATCACTAAACAGCAAATGGAAAACAGGTATGTATATCAAACCTGTTCAAACCTCTTAAACTATGGATAAAATTCATTTTCATACACTTATTTACTAGCCAAAACGAAATTATCAGAATGAGAAACATGTGAGGGTAGAAAAAGTAAAATTACTAAGAAACTCAAATATGAAATCGATTTGCTATACAAACAATTAACTTCGGGTATTCTTAAAAATTGCTAAGACCTAGGCCTACGTATATCTCATAAACTTTGTTCTTATTGTCCTGTACCATGTATGTGCTTCTACAACGTCGATTTTCTGGATCTATAAATATATTATCAAGCAGTGGCAGCGTGTCCGATGGGCAGGCGGGTCAGTACCACACCAGTGATTTTGAGCAAAATATTTTCTTATTTAAGAGACCATTCATGTTTGATACTCAGACAATCTATGTAATCCAGGTCAAGTTCTGCTCTTCTTAATCCATAAAATTACTTCCATTCTTACGAATAATTTGAAAGAAATCATTGAATCCACCCAACATTTGTCATGGTGTCTGTTGAATTTATCAAAGGCCGACAGCAAATTGAGGAGTTTGGGAGAGTTCAGGATTTCTTTTCTTGGGATGGCATGACAGCAGCTGTAGTTTAGAGCTTGAAAATGTCCTGCCAGCAAGCAAACATCATGGAATCGAGACTGGTTTTAGTTGTGGTTGTAACAGCTCCCCGATTTCATCAGTGTCTGCAATCAAAGGTAGAGCCCGGTCTCTTAGATCGTCGCTTCAATAGAGGTACATTAAGTAACATCTTATCCTCATGTCTTCAAGAGTATATTTCATGACTCTGACAAAACATGGTTGCAGACAGCAATTGTTCAGGTGACAATCCTGATGTTTTCCATGTTGAACCATCGACTATAGCATTCTTTGGTTCAAAGTCGCTTGGAGCTGGTACGTTGCGTATTGATGAGAGGTAAGTACAACATGGAGCATTTAACGCGGTTGTATTGTGTATGCAGTAAACGTTAGGAGCTCCGATTTTGTAACCCGGATAGATTTATCATAAAGATATTCAAGTTTCGATGGCTTTTCTTTGTAAAGAATTTGCTTATAAGGTAATTGGAGCTGCAAGGGTAATTTCTCCGGCAAAAGCAAGACCAGTGAGCAGTTTTACTGGTGCTTGACCGCTCGAGGCCCCATCCAGGAACTGCAAAGTAGGCGGGCAAGTTGTCAGTAAAAAAACTGACAGCGCGGGCAAGCAGGTTGACAATTGGAAAATGGTGCAGTCGGCAATGCTGACCACCTTGTTGAGAAAGTAACTTGATATTATACTCATACCGGTGTACACAAGTATTTCGTAACAAAGATCAGATGTCATCTGTCCTATTTCAAGTTGCTCAAGAACCGACCTGACATTGTAATACATGATAAGGAGAAAATGAATGCAAAATCATTAACGTTTCATGCCCATTTGATGGAAGAGTGCTCGAAAGAGAAGAGGAGAAGAGGGAAAGTACAAAGATCTTAGAAGAGAAGTGGAAAAATTACGGAATATCAGGAAAGTAGTGATAATACCAATCATCATTAGAGCTCTTGGTACACTGATCAAAAACTAACTTTATTATTATTATTATTACTATTGGCATTATTATTATTACTATTATTATTACAAACATCAAGCCTGAAAGTCCATTTGGTCAGACTCCTTGACAAAAGTTATGAAAATATAGAAAGTGTGACCAAGAGAGTGCATTTAAGTTCATACAGCATTGGATACAAACAATATGCTAATAGACTCCTAATTCAAGAGCAGAGTGAAGGTTTTGAAATACCAAAGCTGGTAACATTTCCTTTTACGCTTTCAACCCAAGTTAGAATGAATCTTTCATTGCAAGAAGCAGAACTATTATCCATGAGAATAGAAATGGTTTCTTGATATGAATATATGTGTTTTTCTGTTACCTTCTCTACCTTCTTTGACACCTAGTGGTTCTTCCCAATAGAAATTTAGCGCAAAATTTTTGTTCTTTCGATTTCTAATTTTATCCACTGTATTCTTTGTGTTGTTCTCTTCTGCCTGCTCTTCTGTGGACCATTCATTCCCCTGCCCAAAAAGGCAGATTAGCAAGTTGATGACCAGTATTAAATAGACTTCGAAAATCTATGAGCAGAATACAGAAAAGTCGATATCTGTAGCTGTTTACAATCATGGTTTTTCATAATGAAACATCATGATGTACAAATGGAACGAAAATATGTTGAACGTTGTCGGTTCTTTGCTTCACTATTGTTACCATAAAATATGCAATGTGACCAACCAATAAAAAGCTTTGATTCTGGAAAACAAGCTAGGGTTTGCTTTTTGAATTACCTGAAAATTGTAAGGTTTTGACCGGGAGTAATGGAAGAGACCATCGCTATTGAAGACTGATCCTCTCCTTAAGCCCTACAACTGGTCTTTTACACAAAATTATGGCTTATTTTTCACAGGTTTCTAGGAAGAGACCTAAGACATAGAACAAGTTTTTATTTGTAGTGAAAATGCTTTACATTTTATACAAAACTGGCTAATCGGTGCCATGTATGAAAAACTGACTGTTCTGTCATCCGACATCTTTGAAATCAGCTGACAAGGAAGGCTCAAATCTGTTTTAAATGGCTGACAACAAAGGGAAAATGCTCCCTGTGGTGCTGACAATGAAAGGGTTAAGGACTTTGCTGCTGTATATTGTTTGTTATACCTATGAGACGATTCTTTTATTTTGATTTCACTAAATGAAAGTGGCGCACAAAAACAAGTACTGTCATGCAGTTTTCGTCTATGATGTAGATTGAACACAACGTGAGGAGTGCAATATACTGTAGTCTTAGCCCAAAGTATATGTGTGACAAGGCATATGCCTGTAATTGCACATCATTTTGAGTATGGCCTGAAAAAAATTATAGCCCTATGAAACTGACCAAACAAGTACAAATAGATTTCTTGAGACATCATTGCTTTGTTTTAGGTGTTAATATTAAGTACATAGCTGCATGCTATCTTAGTGCATGTTACTGTTTTTATTCTCTGTGCCATTAGCTGAAATCATATAGACCTTGGGCGGTCCTTAGAATGGTGTGCGGTGACTTACACAAACCTTGGCACATGCCTGTTTTGCCCAAGAAATGCTGTTTATGGTATGACTTAGTAAGAATTTAGATCATTGCACAAAACAGGAATGAGATCGAAACTTCTCCATATCAGTAACGAGATCAATTATACTACCGACTTTCTTTTGTAGTGCTATGACTAATTTATTCCTGGTATGGCCTGTGAATGCTCTTTAATTGCAAAATGGATTTTAGTGTTTTGTTTGGGTGTTTAGGTATAATTAATGATACTTTTTCCCTTTTTGAGTAAAGTTTATTTTGTCTCACTTGGCAGTTTTGTATGCTGGGAAGCAAATAATGATGAAAATAAGTTTTGTCTTGGATATCCTTCCATATCACTTCATGCAATATCAAGAGACACTTCATCATTTGAACATGAATGTGTTCTGTGTTTATTTGAAGGCAACTTGTTAGGTAATATCCTTTTTGAACAATTTTGATTCTTTTGTTGTACAGGTTTGCCGTAAATTATGTTAATTGCTATTCTGATTAGTCCTTGCTCAACAATGCTTTGATGATGTTATACTGTAATGTTATGAATGTGTCCTTTGGGTGCTTGTATTGAATTTCAATCATCGGTTTAGTATTACACGTAGTATCAGGCTTTTGTTGGAAGATAAATGGCAAGAATGTTAAATGTGTGCTATTGCATGTTGATACAACCATTGCTTTCTGAAAAGGTTCTGACAACTTTTCATTTTGATTAATACAAGGCATACTGTATTTTACACACCTGGGAGATTGCAGGGGTATGCCAGGACATTGTCAGGCCATTGCATGCCTATTCTGGGATAGCCTGGATATAATAGTATGTTTGTTAATTTTGTAATATGAGTCACATCTATACTGAAATATGATTGGTTATGATCACTTTCGACCATGATTGCTGGAGTTCTGCATTTCTTGGGAATTTGATGTTGTGTTTATTTGGCTTTGGCATTCCAACCATATTTTATATTTATCAACAATTGCAAGCATTAACAAACGTTTGCAAATCAGGCAAACTCATGCCCTCCTACCAGATCTGCCTTACTAGTTATTTCTGCTCTGTTTATTAATCCTTACAGAGCCTTTCATGAGTCATAGACAAATAAACTCAGTTAATCAGCAGTTGATATGTAGTCAAAGTGTGCTTATTTCAATTTTTTACCCTTGAACTTATTGTGGGTCTTTCCAGGTATTATTTTTAATATGACTGTAAACAAGTTACAACATTTGTATTGAGATTATAATGTATTGGAATCTGTCTACATTAAAACAAGAAAACCAGGACTCTGTAGGCAAAAAGAGTTCATCTTTTCACTTGGACTCTTTCAGTAATAGTTTGTTTTATATTTTCTTTTTGTCTTTTTTTATTGTTTATGATTGGTTAGTTTCAACTTGTTTCTTTTATAAAAGTTACCATATATCTACACTTCCCGTTCAGATGATTCATTCTCTGAAGTTTGTCAGACAAAAGGAGCTTTTAAGAATGGTTTTTAACAAAATTGTCAAGGTGATTTTCAACTTTCGTACCACAAAAATATTATACGGAAAATACACGACTAGACAACATATTTGCCAAACATCTGTTTGCCTTTAAAAAGTAGCACTTATATGGCAGCCAATACTTTATTACAGCTGCCTGAGGTTGTATAAAGGTACCATAGATGTCAATATTATATAGTTGAGTAAGCTGAAGCCAGAACATTTGCAAAATATAAGACCTGTTGTTTTGCTTGTTTTCGTGAAATAGTGATCACTGACATAAATTATCGTTTGCCTAGCATTTACATTATATGATACTTACTTTTGAAGAAAAATTTTTATTTTTGCAAATTGTAATAATTTGGTTTTTTTAGTGCCACTCAGACATAGTCATTCTCAAGTCGTTCCCATTTTCATGTAAATTCACCATATCTTGGTGCAGACAATAGGACCCCTTTTATAATGCCAGATTTGTTTACTTAATGCATTAATAGGTAATGCTTGGTTTAAACCAATTTTAGTAGCATTTTTCCATATGAAATGACCTTAAATTACAATGGAATAGCCTCATAAATAATGACATTCTGGACTATTTTTGTATTTCTATGTAGAACTTTTGCAACTTCATCTAACATATCTTTTATTTGCAGTTGTTTAAACAGGATTCAAACCATTAATTTATATTCTATTTATTGCACGAATTGTTTTTCTGGGTTGTTGTGTCACTTTAACTAAGTATTGGCATTTTAGTGCAAATTAAAAAGGCTATCAATCTAATTATTTCTTTCATTTTTTAGTCGAAGAAGGTGAAGATGCAGATATAACAGAGGTCAGGTTTGTTCCTCAAGACAAAAATTCATGTATGTATCTTTAACATCATTTGTAATGCTATTTAGTATAATTATATTATATGTTTAACAAGATTTCCATGTTCACTAAAGACCAAACCTTCTATGTGTGTGCTTATGGCATTGATGTTGTACAGAAACAAAGCATGTAAAGCTGACAATGCAGTATTCTGTTGCATGACTAAGGCCTTGTAGGTTGAACATTTGCGTATGGATCATTATCTTTTTCCAAATAACAATAAAGTTAAAAACATATTCTATGCGAATAGCCCAACGGGACTACATGGAAATATTTACTACATCTCTTCAGGTGGTAAAATTATGGTATAAATAAAATGTGTTCTACTTATAATGAAAAACATAATTTTATGGATATCGTATTTAGAAAGAGTCACATGCAAGACTATACATGCCTGTGTATATGTGAGAAAATCAGGGTCTAACTGAGGTGACTTACTTCTGGTAATAAAATGTAACTTAAAATGCTTGTTCTTGAAATCTTCATAGTGTCTCTCTTTATGTGTGAGTTGTCTCATCACTGTGTGATAACAGGGTATCATTTTAAAATTTGTGTTAATTTGATAAAGTTTTGAAAACATTTGCATCTGATTAGGGATTAGGAATGATTTTGTACTGGATCATGTAAGGAGTTTTTCTGTCAGAGCAAGGCATGCCGTCAGATTTTTTTACACATGAAAAATATAGACACAGAGAACGTTTACTGGTTTCACTTTCAATAAATATAATAGTATGGTTGGTAGAGTTTGCTTTGGCAGTTCCGTGCAGAAGTTAGGGAAAGTGTTTTATTTTAGCTCAGGAACAATAAGAAGAAATTTTTATTTACTTACAAGGTCTGCTATTTTGCACAAACATTTAAGCTCAGAGGAAAGATCTTAGCTATTTAAACTCGGCAATTTCTGTAGTGAAGACCCCATGGCCTTTTCTCATGCCCCATGAGGTTTTTTCTTTAAGATGGGAAAAATTACACCTTAAACTTAAATGAATATTAAGTGAGAGGGACAGAGTGTCTGGAGCTACAGGCATCATTTTGCTTGTATGTTCATTGGTAAGAAGTTATTGGTGGACAGAATACTGCTGCGCAAAGTGTGATTACAATATGTGCCGCTCCTTCCCACAAACCACGTTTTACAATGACATCAGATGATGCTTTAGACCTGGTTCCAGCATTATCCTCCCTCATCCTACTTCATTCTTGTCTTGGACTTCGTACAAGGCAGTCGTGGAGTTATCCTTACCCTGTGCTGATACCAATCCATTTCTTTATGTTGATATTTCGTCTTTCAGTACAAAAGATATATGATAGTATAACATTGGGGCAGTCCAAACACCCTGACCCAGAAGATGAGGAGTCAGAAGGTACGTTTATGTCTGTTGTTTAGTGGTATTTCCTACATTCCTTGTAAAAGTTCTTTTATTTTGATCCTTGCAGCTTCCAAATATTTACTGCAGTGACTTGAACCTTATCTTGCCCCCCAAATTTGGACTTAATAGTAGAGCCTTGAAAGAGACCTAGAAATGTTGTCATTCGACTGTAAAATCAATTGACCTATTCATGCTTGGGTACAACAATGAATTGACAATTTTTTTTAGGAATGACACCACATCAGTTATTGTTTATGTCAAAGATATCATTGTGTATGAATATACGTTGTATCTTTCAAAGAGTAGCCGTGTTCCACTGAGGACTCTGTCGATTGACCTTGCTAGAAAACCCATAGTGAGTTGAATGATTCTGACTCCTTCAGCTCAAGTTTAATTATCGAGATGATGGCAAATTCTTCTCCTATGATATTAAATACAATTCTTAAATGCAGTGATTTTGTGGATTTGCTAACGATAGGTTTTTGGTAGGATACCTTCATTGTCTTTTCTCTACATTTGTGTTTGATGCATGCCCCTTTATTTAATCAAATTTACGATGTCTTTTTCTCTTATTGCTCACTTAGATGAAAATGAGTGGTTTGGATTGGAAAATATGGATGAAGTGGAGTTGTCAGAGCAGGGACAGGTAAGAGATGGGCACTTGTATTTATGATGACATCTGTGACTAGTTTTTGCCTTTTTTGTAATGCCACATAGAAATCATAATAAAATTTCCACGTGTTAAAATGATCTGAAAGAAAACTTTGCTTCTCGAATGGAGCTTGTGCTCCAAAGAGTATTTGATATGTCTTTTCTATCAGTAGCTATTCTTTACTGTGCTTTCCATTTAACTCACACCATATTTAGATTATGTTAATGCTTCAAATACTTCAAATATTTATAAATGAACCAATATATATCCTTACTTTTTTACTCATAATTAAATTGTTTACGTTTACAGTAATATATGTTTGGCGCAAATAAACAAATCCTCTGGGGTTGCATGCACTGTTTACTATATTGGTGTGCCTTTTTGCTGTGCTGGACATGCTAAATCGGGAAAAGTATCACGTCTGAAACGACACAAATCGTGTTCAGGTCCTTGTACTGCGGAAAATGGCTTAATATTATCTAATAGCGTAATTCATGAGGAAATGTAATAAATAAAGCTAATAGTACATGATTGTGTGCAGTTTCATCAAACGTGTTTGACAACTTCAGATAATTAATTTGTCGTGCAATCAGATACAGAAGTAAATAGTGTTATGCCAACAGTACACAAACACAACAACAGAAAAGCATTACAAACAATGTACTTTAAAGGTGGAAAAAGGAAATAAGAATACATGAATAGAGTAACCAACAATTAACGCTTGTTTGTTTATGTGATCCCTAGCTTTATATGTACCGTTACAATTATTGTAGAGTAGTGATAGTTAATTACTGCAATTAATTGGAAATTTAAAAGTATGTTTCAATTTTGTTTCATTTTAAGTGAGTAATTCCTCAAAAGATTTTGTCAACTCCGTATGAAACAATTTTTTTGCTGGTATTGAAATATTTTCTCTTGATGTCTACCACTTGATGTCTACCTTTTTGCTCAGTGAAGTGCTCAGGAACTAATTAACTTGGGGTCGTAATGGGTGGAGCAGGTTGGACAACAAACCCAGGCAATTAGACATTAATCATTACTTTTACATTCAATGCAGACGTTAAAATCTTTGACTATATATTGAACTTGGTATATGCAGTAACGTGCGCACCTTTTTATCAGTGATGAAACTAGGCTCTTCTGGGTGTGCTTAATAATTAGCTGCTAGACTTTCCCCTACATCCCCAATTTCATAATTGAAATTTATTCTTATGGTACAGGACGGGGAAGGAACGCAGTCTTAGTAATCTCAAATTTGTTAGTCTCGTCTTAGAAAAACGTAGTCTTAAAAGTACGTGGCAAAGTTGTTATCAGCAGCAACCGTGCTTTTTTTCAATTTCTAGGCAGTGCTAGATCGTCTACGGCAAGGAGTGCAAATGCCAACACAGGACGAGTTTGTCAGTATGATTGGCGGACAAAATAATGGCAACTCTGTCGATGCTGCTATGGAAACCGAAGACGGGCAATTCGATGATGCAGACTACGCTGATCAGTGATAGCAAGTTTTTATCGTTAGCAAACAACTGGAAAACCAAATTAAACGACGGAAAATCAGCGAGATTTAACTGGAAGGAAGTAATTACTACAGAGACATCGCTAGATCTGAGAACTCAAGTACCGTAGCTTGAAATGTATTCGACTGTAACTTGGACTTAACAAGTACCTATATATTTTTAAGGACAGTTGAGAAGTAAGCTGGGGAAAGTTGAGAAGGCGAGCTGCAAGATCTTTCAGTTGTAAAAAATATCTTTGTTAGATAGGCCACAGAACAAAGAGAATTCATATTAGCAACAGTGTAATGCATGCTTTGATATTGTTATTTATGATGTAATCAATGTAACAATCTCCGTGTTATCAACTTTAGATTAAGTACCACTGCTTTTGAACCAGAATCTGTACGAAGGCAAAAGTCAATTGAACTACGGTTGATGATCTTTGTAGATGCCGTCTGGTTGATTAAGGATAGTTGCAGAGTTTTGTTGTTAGACACAGACGGGGAAGGAGTTCAAAGTGGCTTAAATACTGAGATGCATCTACTCCATGTTATTGGATATGATATAGTATTGCAACAGTTTATATGCTGCGGTTGTGCGTGTGTATTTGTTATGCTTCAAAGCACCATATTTTATCATTTTCATTGATTTTCGATTAAGGCGTATTTATGATGGGACCCTGGGACGTAGGATTTTACAACTTTATCTTTGAAATTTCGCCAATACCATATGATCATCTATTCTTGTCGAACTTTAAATTCATTTCTCAATTGCCCGTATAAGTAATATATGTTATTCCTATCTCGGGTAAAACTGGGATTGCTAATTTTAGCTCCGAGAATAATTTTGGTGTATATTACTTCAACCGAGAGGGAGGGTAGGTAAAGCAAACATTTTTTTAAACCGACCCACCTCAAAGCCCGAGCGATGTGATATATTGCAGTCGAAATTGATGGTGATACCTCTCCTGATGAATAGTCTTCCACTCATTGCTAGAATATCCCTCAACATGCTGCCTTTTAGACAGGTGCGTGTTTATAATCCTTTGCATATGGAGAATGAATATATTTTGCGATGTTTTTCCTGCATAAATTTCCGATTTACTACTTAACACAGCGAGGATGTCGATCAACTGCTATTGTATACCGCAAAAAGATTAACAATTACGGCAGGCGACTATCACTCTGGAATTAATACGAGCTTTTCCAGCATTGCATCGTGCAATTCACTGGCAAGTCTGTATTTTTAGGTTGTTATTTTGCCTCGTATCAATATATGACCATAAAATCACTGTCATACAACGAGGGACTTTTCTACCAGTGGTGCAATCCTGTCACCGTTCATTTCATAAAGATGGCTTGTCAGAATTGCGACCTTTCTAGACATCCGAATGTTGTTTTCTCCGTACTGCTTAGCGCATTGTGAATTATCTAACTAGTGTTTAGGAATGGCAAAATCACAAATTTTTCCGAAGCTTTATGCTTGCAATCACTAGATGGCTTTCTTTTTAGCAATTGTTGTTTGACGACCAAACGATGAAACGCGCGGTTTATTTCTGGGATCTAAGATTGCGCAATCGACATACTGTGCTTCACACTGACGCAAAAATTCACCAATAGTTAAGTAAATGAACGATCTTTCTAGGGTACAAAACTTGGAAATCGCCTTGAAAATTTGCGACATTTCGCTAAAAACATGACTGCCAAAACATGCGATTCTGCCATAGGCCAACATTTACTAGAAAATTCAGAATGTGCCAAAATGTGTAAGGACGAGAATTTTCGGATAATTGGCACAGCTAGATCGTCCTTTTATCTACTTGTATTGGAGTCTGTCTACACAAAAACAAGAAAACCAGTACTCTGTAGGCCGAAAGAGTTCGTTTTTTCACTTGGAATCTTCCAATAATGTTTTGTTTCTTCATTTTCTCTTTCTTTGTTTCCTTTCTTGTTTATGATTGGCTAGTTTTGCTATATGTTTCGTATAAAAAGGTTGCCATATCCATATGCTTTCCTTTCTGAAGATTTATACTCTGAAGAGTGTCAGGCGAAAAAAGGTTTTAAGTATGTTTTTAGCGCAATGTCGCAAATTTTCAAGGCGATTTTCAAGTTAAGTAATTCTGCGTGGGAAGTCTGTCATTTGACATATCTTTGCGGACCTGATAGTTGATGTTGAAGATACGGACCCTGGTTGTGGTTTGGATAAGAGTAAGCAACTTAATAAAGAAGAGTAACATGTAGTGATGCAAGTAATGAATGCAGAAATTTTTAAGTGGAAAATCATTTGCCTGTTCTTGACTGTTTGACCAAACCGGTGTCACCTCTTGTGCGTAAATAAGAAGAACTTGCTGCTAAACTTTAGTGGAGAATCTTTCCTTCCAATTAGAACACCGTAGTAAGGTCCACTATGGAACCTTACAGACTAGCAAGAGGGACATATTTCATATGGCTATGAACCATACCATGAATTAGATTAAGTTCAACATTATCCAATACAACGATCTTTCGATATTGCTATCCATTGTTTTCAGGAATGATACCTTTACTCTTACATGGTATGGTGATAAAATTGTAACTTCGTAATTACCTAAACCAGAATACAAACAACGAAGTCAAATTGAGGAATCTAAGTCAAAATCATGTATTTTCACAAATTTACATTTTGTTATTGTATCCATTGACGTCTATCCTATTCACATTAACACTTTGATACTAAAATCGATGAGCCAGAATCACTTTGCATAAGTTTAAATAAAAAGCCAAATGGCTTGAAAACACAATGCAATTGATCATAAGTATTTCATTTCACTGTTATAATATCAGTGGCCTTTCTTTTTTATTGTAATTGTTGTGTTACGTAGTGCAATTACATTTTAGGCAACAGATCATCGATTGATTTGCCTTTCTCCAGCTTCTTCTCCATGTTGATAAGAAGATGAACTCCATCGATGACCTTTTGCACAAGTTCAACCTGCAAAAAGCAATCAGAAACAGGGAAGGAATAACAAGTGTTTGATACCCGTGTTATCGAAAGACATTCTATTAAATGTGAAGTACAAAATATTGAAATTGAATAATCTATTGTGAGGGTCCTCTACTCATACATAATTATGCAGTGCAACGTTTAGGTTGAGCGTTTAGGAGAATGCTATCAACCTGGCTTTTGAAGAATATTAAAGCACAGTTTCAGTGTTTACTTGGACTGAAACAATATTGAAAAAGAAATTGTTGCCAATAGCATACCTCTGAAAATCCAAGCCGATCTAAGTTGGAAATATCAAAAGTCCCACCAACTGCTGCTGTGTCTACTCCACCTGAAAGAAAAAAAAATTAATCTGTTTTAAAATGCGGATGCTCGCACCGGGGTGCAAAGCGCTACAAACTAGTGATTTACAGCCTACCTGTTCCTCTCTTTTGCAATCGAAGT
>JANTCA010091370.1:0-13197 GCA_024741275.1 Chironex yamaguchii
TGGCAAGATCTTTCTAGTCGTGAAAACAATTCTTGGATTTACAGTAGAGAAACACTTAACTACAGCTTTTTTAATCTCTGTTTCTATGCGGATAGAAACATTACCTCGCCAAGGAAGTGTTTCTCCACCTGTGAAAACGAGTCCAAATTTCTCCTTCCATACCTTGTAGAATATTGTGAATATTTCCAACCTAATAGCTCAAATATCTTTAGTTTTATACGCCAGAAAAGAAAATAGAAAGAACTGACTGGTTTCATTACTCTCCACCAAAAGACATATGTTCTGCAAATCAGACTAATGACTCCTGCGCAATTTGCCATTAAAAGTGGGGTATTGACTGTGGAAATGTATTCACTTCTTTAAAACAACTAAACAGAAGACAACAATATGTAGCATTATAGGGCTTAAGTTTAACTACGTTTAAAATTACAGCTATTCTTATTCATGATCTCTGATAGGTGTCTTGCAATTAAATTGATAAGCTCAAGGGAATTAAAGGTGCCATAGATAAAATAAAGTAAAACGTCAGAGAGAATTCCTTTAAAAAACTTCTGAAAACACAGTTATGCTACAAATTTTCCGACAAACCCGACAAACCTCTCAACAGGGGGAGGGGTACTGCCCCGGTCGCGACGCTTCTGAATGTCTGATGTTTAAAATTGCAGAAGTACTCAGGACATTTGATTGTTTGGCCGCAAACAACCCGAAGAAAACCTCCTACTCTTCGAAATTTATGCTGTAGGTTTAATTTATAACCTACAAACTTGACAGGATCCCAAAAGTAGATGGAAATCTTTAAGAATGACAACACTGTTTTATATAAGCAAACATGAATAAACATGTATTGTGGTTGAAGGAAGACGAATCTTGAGACAATTCACATTGAGCTGTTTAGCTAAGTTGGAAAAACGTCTGATTTGCAGTCGTTAGTCCCGGTCTGACGTTTTTTACAATTGATCAATTATCAATATATAATTAATAAACTAACTAGTCACAACGCTAGCGTAAAAAATCACTTGCACAAAAAACGAAGCGAAAGTTTAAATATGCTTTACGCCCTGAAAGCCAAGTAAATCACGTGTCGTGACACCTTTGAGCAGATTTCTACAAGAATAATTAACCGAAGCTTGCTCTCCCTTTAGATTTATCATAGCCCCTAAGGCACTCCCAAGTGGCACTCATAAATTTCGGTTTGAATCTTCGCGCTCGCGCCGTTTTTGCATAACTAAAGGGAATCGCCTTCTGACATTGACACGTGCCTTAACTTTTCACATTTCAATTTTTAGAGAATTTATGTCTTAAACTAGATTCATAAAGTTCAAGTTTGCTGTTAAAGAGAGAGTGTTTGCAAGTCTTTCTGCAGGTCAGGGCATTGGCATTCTTTGACCATACAATGTAAAAGTGAATGTTCAGGTTTGCTAATTGTGACTTCACAATTACGAAACAGAAATTTGGCGGGCAAGCTTGGGCAATGAAAAGTTATCACCTGCTTTTGTACAAATGGTCCAATCATGATATATCTGCTACTACGTCATTTCAGAGGAATACCTTGATTCATTTAAAACTGACCAATTGCAAAGCAGTGGTGCTTTCTCAAGCCAATCACAACGACGAAGCCTTTGTAAGGTAGAAATGCGAGGGAAATTTAGGCGGGTATAAGACCTTTGCAGTGGACACCGTTAAGTATCGCCAGTCTGGTCTTGCTTGCTCCTGCTTTATTGCTCTTGTTTTTATACGGCATTTTCGGTGTCAGTTTTTATTCCACAATGCTCTCAGCTATTGATCCAAATCAACTTAACATCGCTACAAAGCAACTAAAGAATAAAGCAACGCAAGAATTTGTCGCAGATTTCATTACCAGAATGAAAGTGGTGCCTGAACCTGAAGATCTGATATTGGAGGTGAGTTCGCTTGTGGCTTTGAATTTCTTGTCGTCTCTTGCTGTAGATTCAAACTTGATTAGTGCTTAGTATAATAATGTTCTTTTAACGAAGCTTATTCCGTCCAGGTGTATTTCACATCACGTTTTGGAATCAAGTCTGTACAGCGTTGCTGGCAGGCCTAAGCCCTTTCCCGCCTTTCTTAGTGGCGCCAAGTGCTCAAAGAATTTTTTTATATTGTATCTTTTAGAAGCCAAAGAAAGACCACAAATTCGATACAAGCGATGAACCGCTCTTGCGTGAAAATCCTAGAAGATTCGTTATATTTCCCATTGCATATAATGACATTTGGCAAATGTACAAGAAGGCTGAAGGTAAGTTGACCTGCATTTCTTTAGGAGCAGAGCCTGCACATGCTAGTGTGTCTTCTATGCCTCTTGTTTCTCGACACTTTTCACTTGTCCACAAATTTGGAAGCAGCATCATAAAGCTTTTTGTTATGAGTCCAACTGCTTTTTTGCATGCCTAACATGCTTGTTAGTTCGAGTTTGAGGCAACCTGTAGAAAGCGCAGGAAGGACTTGAAAATGATGATCACGACAAAGAACATTTCAAACCTATAAAAAGGACAAGTCCCCTGATAATGATTCCATGCTTTTATAAGAAAAATATGATTCACAAATTAATCCATTAAGACATTACTTGTATCTGTTACTCTACGGCATAATTCTTACGATTCGAGACGAGCTTATCTAATATTTATTTTCAGGGATACATTGACTATTTTTGGGGGGTTTTTCTGTTTATTTCAGCGTCCTTCTGGACTGCCGAGGAGGTCGATTTATCTAAAGATATAGCCGACTGGGAGAGGATGAAGAAGGAAGAAAAATACTTCATTTCGCACGTCCTGGCATTTTTTGCAGCAAGCGATGGGATTGTAAATGAAAATCTTGTAGAATGTTTCAGTCAAGAGGTACAGATAGCTGAGGCTAGGTGCTTCTATGGATTTCAGATAGCCATCGAGAATATTCATTCCGAAATGTATAGTTTGTTAATTGATACATACGTGAAGGATCCTGCGGAGAGGGAGAACTTGTTCAATGCCATTGAGACTCTGCCTTGTGTGAAGAAAAAAGCCGTATGGGCATTAAATTGGATAAACCCTAACAGAGCCAGCTTTGGCGAAAGGGTAGTTGCTTTTGCTGCTGTTGAGGGGATTTTCTTCTCTGGTTCATTTGCATCCATCTTTTGGTTAAAGAAGAGGTAATTACTTTCAATTTAACGTAAGGCTTGATGATGGCAGTTTATGGACCATGAAATATCCTTTGCAGTTAACATGTATTTTAAGACCGTTTATGTTTCAGTTAGGCATTTCCTGGTGTGATTGTACTTTTATACAATGCGTAGCCATAGAGTACTGGAACTTCAACTTTCAACTTAAGTGGCAGGGAGGGATTAGGGACATGTTGTATTAGGTACTTATCTTGATCTTACATAAATGTAATTTTTGTTCATTTTTGGCTTTGGTTTACATTGGTGTTTTTTTATTCCTCACAGGGGTTTGATGCCTGGTTTAACCTTCTCCAATGAACTTATCAGTCGTGACGAGGGACTTCATTGTGATTTTGCTTGCTTGATGTTTTCACATCTTAAAAATAAACCTAGCGAAGGAAGAATTCACGAAATAATCAAAGATGCTGTAAGGATAGAGCAGGAATTTTTAACTGATGCACTACCAGTTGACATGATTGGAATGAATTGCAGGTTGATGAGACAATATATCGAGTTTGTGGCAGATAGACTATTGGTTGCATTGGACTGCTCAAAGGTAATTGTTTTCTTATGATTAAGAACTGTCATCACAGTAGATTTGTGATTCGATATTATTAGGTCTGAAAGTAATTAATTTTAATAGCTTAAGCAGGCTAGGCTTGTAATGAACATTTCATATTTCAGTGTTTATCTTAAAATTAATCAATCTGTTGTATGTTATCAAATTGTCAATTTCCAGTTTTGATTTTATTCTTCTCTCCTTTTCACTTCATTAGGTATATAATGTTGAGAATCCTTTCGATTTTATGGAGAACATTTCTTTGGAAGGGAAGACAAATTTCTTTGAGAAACGAGTTGCTGAATATCAAAAGAGTGGTGTTATGAGCAGCCCTGTTCAATCGCATGAATTCCGGACGGACTGTGATTTTTAAGTTAACTAAGGCTCGACTTGTATATATGCTCTCAGCCTTATGATAGAATTTTTATTTGGTTTTAAGTTACAAATATGAACTGGACTACATCTTAGCATCTTAGCTCTTTTTTTAACCATTTCCTTGTAAATATATGTACAATAAACCCAAATCCATTTAATGCCAAGTATTGTTGTTTGTATCTGTTTCCTTTCATCTTTCAATGCTCACTTACCCTCAAGGCTCAAATGATAGGGATTTTCAAGTTTAATGAGTTGTTGGCTTCTGATCCATTGGCATAATTTTGGTCACAGTAGAACACACTTGATGGGTCTAAATGTTCTGGTTTGCTTTGGTGATCTCTTTGCCACTGTGACTCCCTCTGACTTGTTCGTGCACTTCCATACAGTAGACCTGCTAAATATATAGCTACTGCCAATAATACAATATAGTCAGGAGAGGGAGAGCACTTGTCCTCTAAATGAAATGTCTTCAGTTTTCCACTCTTATATTGATTGGCACTAACAAGGCTTCTGGTCTTTTTAGCCTCTTTACTGTTTACTCTCGTTAACCTAGTACACATTCCTAAACTGGTATTAACACAGTTGATACAGATGGCATGTTGATTTGGTAGCTTCTTCAAGGGTGCATTGTGTTTAAAACTTGTGACAGAGGTAAGCGAATGGTACTCAGGGTTGTGCTAACCTTGAGGACAAGTTATTCAAAAGCTTGATGCAGAGTTTGAAAAAAACCAGCTAAGACCAAACATGGTGTTTACTAAAATTGTTGTGTTACACTACGCCGAAATGCAGCATGGGAGATCTCGTCTACAACATATAACCTGGTTTTCATGTAAAAACTTAATTCACTTCAAATTGGATTTTCCGCTCCAATAGATGTACAGATAGATGATTGATAACGGGCACTCGTCTTCATGTAATTGTCATCGAATGAACATAGTCGCTGCCCCATTTGAAGGGCATAGGGGCCCGAAGTGCATGTATGTCGTCGTAGACGACCAGGCGAGATCACAGGATGCACTTATGTAGTTTCTGGTTGGAAGATGACATATTATGACTTCACCTCTAAAACCATGGGAATTGGGTCCTCCTTTAGCTTCCAGGTTTACTATGTCAGAAGGCGCTTTACCAAACGGCTTTGCTGAAGGAGATTTCCGCCGTATTCCATTACGTCAAGGGACACGGAACTTGCCATCGAGAGAAGAATTGGTTCGTCGCTCTGAAAGTATGGAGCAAGATGAGAGGAGACCGCCACCAGTACCTGCTCGTCCTGGCGCTGTGAGACCTTACAATCCACAGTCAATCTACGGTTCTCCCTTTGGTACAGGTAAGGAAAGTATTGAATTGTTGAACGTGATGGCAGCTTATATTTAATTACCTACTTATGGTATTTAACGCCCTCCGATCGAGGTCGTCAACTGGGCAAGTAATTTATAGACGATCGTTTTGGAGTGCACAAGAGGCTCAAAACAACATAATAGCATTAATATTTATTAAATTTCCTCAGATAGCGTTGATAGTAGTAAGTTACATCTTATGTTTTAAGCAACGGCATTGGGGATTGAAGTCTGATATTGAAACATTTTTAAAATGGTCTGAAAATGTGGAAATTTACAAACACCGCTGTAATAATTGCTACTTTCATCTGGCGAGAAAATGTACCAACATTTTATATGGATGTTGTGCATTAAACTAAACGGTATAACAGTTGAAACTGGAGTGATTTCTTTTGACTGTAAGTAAATAACCTTGATTACAAACAACCAGTGTTACAAGTTTAGCTTAATGTATGCAGTATGAAACGACCGCAAGAATAATGTATTTTCACAGTTTAGTCTAAGATTTAAGCTGTCTTAAAGGGCTTCCATTTTGTGTCACATGATTGTATGTCTTTTAACTGGACTTTGACTAACCTGACATTTCCTGCCAGTGAAAACAGAATTTATCTGTAGCTGTTGACTATCTGGGCCATAACTATATCCGTTGGGATAAACAAGGTTAAAACAGTAGGCCCTTGTGAACTTTGTAGAATTAATCACCTACTCTTTAAAAACTCTTAAAAGTATTTTGTTTTTATTGCTACTGCTGTATTCATTTGCACCCAACATGAGCACTAGTTTCTTTTTATTTCACTTTTAGGGTATGGTGGTTATTCACTAGGTAGTCAGTTTTCTCCATATGGTAAGTGCTTTTCCTGTTGACATTTGTCATGCAGTATATTGTTGATAACATAAACTTTAGCTTTAAAGACATTTTTAATTACATCAGCTGTCATCTTCAGTTTGTTTTTATGGGTTGAGGATCAGTCCAGTCCCTATCACTTTGACAAAACAGAAAAGATCTTATTATACAGCCAACCATTTTACATAACAAGTAATCATGATTATCAGTCTTAAGACATTTCAACATATCAACATCGTATAAGTTTCATAAATTCTGACTCATTTGTGACGTTTTATTAATCGTATTAGTTTGACTATAAGGTTTGTAGTGACAAATGTGCTCTTAGTAAACACTCATTAAGCACGTCCTGGAGCCTTGCTAGGGTAAAATGTCCAAGCTTGGAGTGAAGAGGAAAACTATTGAAGAATTGTCGTAACAAGATTTTGAAAAAACATTCTAGTTTGTGAAATTTACTCAGAGGTTTTGATTTGAACAATATTAAAATTGTTTCCACGAGTACAAAATTTGGAAACAGATCAATACTGAGTATGTACAAACGTTTTATTTTTAATTGATATTTTCAAACATTTGGTTGTACACAATATTATGAACCATTCCTATAACTGCAGATGTATGTAAAATTCTACAACATTCACCATAATTCTTTTATAAGAGCATGTATATATAGAAATAAGTGATGAACCTTTCCTATAAAGGTGTTTTTGAAATAAGATAATAGAATATATGTCTATATAAATATATATGCATTTATATACCTTTATATGCCACTAAGATATGACGGATGATAAAATCATTACTTAGAGTCTCACACTATGACAGATGATCTTTAAATGAATGGGATTTCATTAAATGTACCCTAATAAAATACAAAACATCAGTTGGGCTTTCCCTTATTAACGAAAAAAGCCTCCCTGTGATGACACTTAGAGACAAGTTTGGAACCTTTGTTTAGTAAAATTCTTCGTGTGCGTTTGCAATAGCTACATGTATATAATGTATAATGTGCACACAGGACTGACAGTACCTCATCACATTTGTGTAATCTGATGAACCAGTGTTGTTAACAATCTCACATTTTTGTGACTAAATAAAATGTGTTAATAAAACTTCTTTTCTCTACATAAGTTGAAAGCAGTTGAATACGAAGTGTAACGTCACGTTTCTGTTGCCTGTTTTAAAGTCATACTTTATGCATAGACTACTTAAGGCAACCACACTATCAATACATAAGTTGCAAAGTTTCAAAAATTCATTATGTCATAAGAAGTTTTGAAACTTTTAATTTATTTTTGACTCAATGCATACATTTGGCTACTCACCAACAGGAAAGCATCCAAATCAATTACAATGTGTGTCATAAATCTTAGGAACAAATGATCACAACAAAAAGGGTCACCAGCATAAAAACTCAGCATCAGTCCAGTCCTTATCACCTTGACAAAACAGAAAGTAAAAAAAATCTTATTATGCAGCCAATGATATTATGTAACAATTTATCATGATTTTCAACCTTAAGACGTTTCAAGATATCAATAAAACAGACACTGTCCTTTGCTATTCCTTGAGTTGAACTCATACTCAAATTACTGAAGTTGACATTATAGTTTTCTGCAAGATCTTTACATAGGGCTTTATATTTTTTCGTTTTTCTGCAGTAATTTGAATTAAGATTTGTTTCAAATCCAGCAGTTAATTCCTGCATATCCAGTGAATTGCTACATTGAATCAACAAATCATGGCATAGGCTATCTCCAGATATCAAATTTGGTGATAAGAAAGCATTTTTGTTACATTTTTGTTGGAATGTAGAAGGAATTGAGCAATGATTTCTAAAACCGAATCATATCACCAGTGGTAACGTCCCTGATTCAAGTGTACAGGACAGCCAAAACCCATGTGTTGAGAATTGAAACGTGAGAAACGTTTAGGATTGTCCACTTTTTTCCAAAGATAAAGATACTTTATGGTAGGAAGACTGTTGTTCAAGTAACGAATATTATTGAAATTATGGACATCATGAGGTAATAGACTAAAAGTTTTATGCCAAACACATAAATTGAAGTGAGTATGAAGTGTAACTTTAAGTTTCTATTGCCTGTTTATCAATGTGAACCACAACAGCAGTCACCATAAAGGTGTACTTGGCAGATGATGATTGCTTTATTTTAAACATAAAGATAATAATTTCCTTGCATTCTTACCATTTTTATATTGAAAGCTCTTAAGCACTTATCCATGGCATTCATTTTCCCATCATAATTTGCTTAAATACCCTACAATGACCAACATAAATCAAATCCTTTGTTGCTTACCTTCAATAAGATGGTCCATAGACCCTTGCCTTTCAGGTATGTGGTGCACATGCAGATGATTCCATCCATACATTTTTTATTAAAATGCATAGAAAATAGGGCAATGACTTGATATCTAAACTTAGTAATCGTTCCAGTTAGTTTGAAATTATCTTGTGCAATGTCCTATATGATTGCATACTAGAATTGAAGAGTTTGTGGGACATTCAGATAAAGTTCATTCGTATTGTAGCGGGGGAACTTGGAACTGCCTTAAAGACACTACAAAAGAGAATCAAGGACATTGGCATTGAAACGAGTATTGGTGATTTGCAGAAAACTGCATACAGCAAGGATCAAGCCCCAAGAAAAATGTGTTCTTTACAAGTAATTTATCTACTGAAAACAATCTCATAATGGTCCAAGCATCCTTTTTGATGTGACCAAGTGAGCAAATCAGTTTCAGATGTACATCCCAACCTAACGACTGTATTAGACTGCATAGTGGGTTGTAGTGTTCCTGTTTGGTGTTGAGCACTTACTCAAAATACCGTGATTGTAGCAGACAGTCACCTCTAAGATCATACATTTTCGTGACTGATTGTCAATGGTAAGGATATCAGGTTTATGATGCCTAATATGCTGTAATTCATGACCATAGTCGTTATTATTGATTCTGCAAGTTTGTTTGCATGAAATTGGAAACCACTTAGGCTTCCTGAGATCACGTCAAATATTTTGTCTGCAACTTGATTGTTACGTGTACTATAACAGTTATGAAACTCTCCACAGCCATTCATCAGATATGCGTCACTTTCCATGTGCTGATGGCAAAAGGGGCAAGAAGGTTCATTATCATCATTCCATAAAAGCTTTGTGAACTTTGTCAGAAGTAAACTTAACCATGCTTTTTCTGCAAACTTCACTAGTAAATCACTTACTTTCCAGTTGTAAAATATTGATAGGAAGGATTTCAGCTGAACATCAGTCTTACAGAGAAAAGGGCCTTGAGTTGACAACCACTGCACTTTGCAAATCCAGATTAACTGTCTGTTTGAACAGCAGTTTCTGAAGTGGAACACCTCCATCAAAAAATTCACCATTAATAATCACTCCTGCTTTTCCTTGCCTGAGCTCAATGGAAACATCTGGTTTTCTAGCATATCTCAGAAGATTTGGCCAATCTGATTGACACCCAAATTTGTTATGACTATTTAGATGGCTGTCATAACTAATCTGAAACTGAGGAACATTCTCAGCATTATCTGTTTAAGCAACTTTACATTTTTCCATATCTAAATTAAGGGATCGACATGCAATATTCTTGAACTGCTCATGCTCACATGGTAAGAAGCCGATGAGTTGTGTTGTTATTTTATACAGATAATACATATTTCAAACTGCCTTTACCAAGGACATATCCATGAACTCCAACTGCTCCTCTGTAAACCTTGTATTGTAAAAATGGTACATAAGCAAACAATTGAAATATATTAACAACACGAGCATACCATTCTTTTCATCAAAAGAAAGAGGAAATGACAATAGAAACGAAGTATAAATGGAAAAGCTGTTTGTGGTTACAGCAAAGGAAGAAAGTGATTTATAATAAGGAACAATTGCTATTAGCCTAACATTGAGAAAGCTGAAATATCTGTGCAAAGGAATGAAGAATACTACGCTCAGTTGAGCAAGTTTGCTGAATGGAATGGCTTTCAAAAAAGTTGTGCCTCCATTCTTGGATGGTGAGGAGACATTGACCTGAATTATGGTCATTTTTCGGCTATGATGAGATTGAATCTACTGCAAAAGGATGCCCAAGTGGAAAAAGCTGTGGTACCAATGGAGTTACATACGGGGATAGAAGGAAATGTTTACTGAAAATGGAACTGCATTTTTGAATATCTTGAACATTGTGCTTGTAAATTTGCGGCTACCAACATCATGGAAAAAGTCAATTGTCTAGCAAATTCACAAGAAGAATTTTAGTATCAACGACTTGTCAATACTTAGGGATGCATCTTGTTTGCCCACTTGTTACAAGGTGTTTTTGAAAGCAATCTGTAAACGAATTACTCCCCACATATCCAAGCAGATTGCTTTTTGGAAGCATGCTTACCTTGCGGATCACGACAGACAGGAATTGATTTTCAGTTTGAAAGCCACAAGGGATTACTTTAGACATTTAAGTACAGAATTTTGTGCAGTTTTTTTCGACAGATACATTTGGGAGTATTGAGCATAGTAACCTATTTGATACCCTCCAAGAATTTGACATTCCTTTGATTTAGTGTTGTTTTGGTTAGGGTAGTGCTTTAAATAGTGAAACTCCTTATTCAAAATCATAATTTTCTTAGTCCTCTAATTGATCTTGTCAAGCTTGTCTACATTCTACTTCATGATACCAGCTCTGTATCTCGAGGACACTTCCCATGTTTTCATTGCCATCATTTTATTCCTTCCAATGTAGCTTTTGTTCTGTAAAAATGTTCTTTCCTGCAAGTTTCTTTCATCTCTCTATCCTTGATGATGATAATGATGATGATAGTGATGGTGATAATTATTATTATTATTATTATTATTATTATTATTATTATTATTATTATTATTATTGCAGCTGTTAAAAGCTAAGTACCAGCAAAATGGAGTACTTTTTTTCGACCATTAATCCCTGACTTTACCCCTGGGACGTTCTGGATTTCAACTTCATCTAAATCCAGTATTCTTGACAAACAATACGACATGAAATGAACAAACAGAAAAATGACATAAGATCGATTAACTGTAAACATTCTGTGAAAGAGGAATTTTTGATTTCCAGAATAAGGAATTAGAAGGCATTTTCATTAGCATTGACGACAGCAACCTATTTATGTGTCGATGGATGTTTTAATAAAAATCAGAAAAATTGCAAGATTCTGCCAAAAATAGAATTTTAGCAGATATCACACATTTTTCAGTATGAGTTAGTTTGCTTTCTTTATTTGCTTTGATTTACTTACCTTTGGTTTCAAATTTTTGGCAAAAAACAGAGAATGTCTGATTCTGATTACAGAAAGAGCATCTAAAATCTCAACACAAAGAGGAAATCTTTTTCACAGTCATCTCTGGTTTCACTTTTGCAAAACCCAAGAGACCCTGGAGCAAGGAAACAAAATTTTCATAACATTGAAATAAATGAGTATGTTGAAAACCAAGATTTTCCCATCAAAAGTATCCTGGTTGTGATGGTATGGAAAGTATCGTTGAAGAAAATTAATTTAATCTTGACTCAGGATCTGATATTGAAATGAGAATGGTTGATATAGATGGTGATTTGTTCATAAACAAAAACGATCCTGCTAATTCAAGTGAACCAAGCATGATATTAGGGCAAACTCTGGTCAGAAAATTAGAGGATTTGACCACAGATAACATTTGAAAATAAACAAATTACGACTAAGGATGGGAAAGTTCCTTCCCTTTTTTTGCTCTGAGATTGTACAACATCAGGGCAATCTATATAGATCGCCCTGTACAACATCTTAAAATGTTTCTCATGACACTATTACTTCGAACGAGATTTTGTCCGAGTGGTAAGGTTGGTGCAGATAAAGCAACCTGGAAACATAGGTAACATGAGTTTGTCATTTTTGCTACTGTGGTACCCGATTCCAGTGACGTTATTGATGCATTTTGTTTGGGCCATCCTGTTGTTAAAACCCATGATGGGAAAGGAGTCACAGAAAGTATCGTAAGTGTACTGAAAGAATTTATCATCAACAAAGAATAGTACCTTGGCGGATCATTTGATGGTGTATATTTCACATTGCATGTACCAGAATTACTTAATGATCCTTTTTTTAATGTGCTGCTAATTCAACTCATCATGATTGGGATCCATTGCACAAAGCTGGCTTGTAAGATGTCCACCTTTGCTAAGAACACCAATTTTTGTGGCGTGTTAAGTATACATCAACCATTGCAAAGTTAGCATACTTCCACACAATCTTTACATAGAAAGGTGTGAGAACAAATTAAAGTTAATGAGTGAATAACTTAAGCATTCTGATTGTTGGTCACTTGCAAAATGCCATTGGCCCAATTTGCATAAAGATTACGAAGACATGAAGTCAAAAGGGAAAACTAGGGGTCCACTAATTGACCAGGCAGACAAAAGTTGGGTCAGAAATTAGAAATGGAGCAAAGCAAGCACAACAAAATCGAGATTAAACAAATGAAGCTGGAATTTTGTTGAAAGCAAAAAGTCATCTCAGAGGACTATTTGCAAGATTGCACAGTGATTTGAAGGAGAATGTGTATGAGTAAGCAGAAAAGGCATTGGTAGAAGAGCTTCGTTTTTTGCTGGACATTAAAGTACTTGTATTAAATCTTAAAAACCCAGGGATACCACTAATAGCCACTCTAGAAGTAGAAAACTTTGTCAGAAATGCACAAGAGATCGCTACAAATCTATAGATGATGCCAAATTTTGAATTACCTAAACAGTTCAGAGAGTTTTTAGGGAGATTGCATCAACACACAGTTGAATTGAAGCCAGGAGAGGTTGAGAGTCTTCAGCTTATCTAGGCCTTTATTAATTCAAAAGAAATGGCTGTTCTCTAGGAGGAATTGATGTACTCTGTAGGCAGAAAGAGTTC
>JANTCA010091371.1:0-13197 GCA_024741275.1 Chironex yamaguchii
GATGATGTGAAAATCCTCTGGGACATTAATATACAGTGTGACAATGTTATTGAGGCAAGAAGACCAGACATCCTACTTGTTGGTAAGAATGAGAGACTTTGTACCATCATTGAATTAACGACTGTCTTGACTTAACTTATTTTTACCACACAGGAAGACTTCTAGAACATTTGGGAAATCGAACCACTTTATTCACTTAATAAGAATCATTAAAAGGGTTGCCCACACTTAGCTGCCCCTCCTTGACATCTCTCGTCCTCTAACACCAAATCTTATGGCAGGAAGGTATCAAGTTCGAAGTAAGGAGAGTTTGTCTAAATTGTATTTTACTTTTGAACATATCATTGGATCAACGTGTCCAGTTGTATCCTCAAAAACGTTTGTTACGAAATAAAACCATCAATTGTTTTGTTAAAGCATATTGAATCGATAAATTATCCAATAAACAACGGGAGAGTCCTTTTTAAACAACCAAAATTGTGTTTAAATAAGTGTCCCCACCCCTAACCCATTCCCCCGTCTCCTATGTTTGTGCGTCAATATTTTTTAATTCAATTCTCTATCTCCCCCGGTCTACCGACTGTGAGTCACCTGATGACTTACTTAACTTTCCCATAATTAGCACTCGTTTTTTAGCAATTTCTAAGTCCACGGTGTTTAAATAATTGATTTTCAAGACATTGTATACTCAAAAAAGCTAACATTCATTATTACGAATGACAAAAAAAGTTCCTAATGACAAGAATAAAGCAATAGGTAACACAGACTAATGCCTCACTTGCATCTGCAAATTTACTTCCACGGCACATCTTAATCATGCAACAAACAATGAAATTATTCCTTCTATGATATTACTTTTGATCGTGGGTGCTGTTTTGTGGGCTGAGAGTAAACAAAGTCAACATCAGCTATGCAACCCACTGTGATACACAGGAGATGGAGGACATACATCCGGCCGTCGAATCGAAGCAGTCGAGGAAGCTATTTGCTTGAAACACGTCGTGTTCGGTTTTATTTAAGTAGAAGCTGGGAATTTTTAGACAGTTTTCACTTTCCAGGCATGATTGTTCACTTTCGAGGTAAGAACTGCTTTTGTGATAAGTTGCTGTAAGCGTCACTGTGTCTCATAGCCATTTCATTCAGCAGACAAAGTTCCCTCTTCGACTTTATGCAGCTGTATCAAATTTGTTGCTTACCGTTAAAAGTACTGCACTCCTTAACTAAGCACGTGGTATCAGGAAATAGGAAGAATGCAGCCTACAGTCAGAATTCATGCAACTCTGATAGGGAAACGTTTAATTTTGTATGGTATTTCGTTGACGGTTGAAGAGTTATACTTACATCATAACTCGCTCGTGAATTTAGGCATTCAAGGAAGTAAAAAGGTGCTGCCCTTTCACATGACTTTTTTTCTGGTGAAAGTAAAATAGCTATGTGGGCAATGTCTGTTGGGGCTTTTTGGTTTATACAATAGCAAAATGCAAAATTTAGGAAGCTGACGAGTTTCTGATAGTCAGAGCTGAAACGACCCGGCATAGCACCAAAGACGTTCGATGGTAAGCGATAAGATGTAGGTCATGTACATTGTGTCAAAGGGAGAGTGTTTTGTTTATGCTGCACTATGTTAAAGTTTCCGGTAATGTCAAGGACGCGTGTCTGCAAAGGAGACTTCCATTCTCAACGTGCATGTACTGTGGCAATAGAGTTTTGCAACGTTTAAGTTGCATGTTGCTGAGGTGCTTAGATCGCCCGAGATGGCGACCGACACAGTTACGGCGCGTCAGATTTTAAATGGAATCCAAAGTCCCCACATTTAACGCCAAATTTAAGGAAAAGGTGGGGAGTTAGGGTTTTGTACTTGGTTGAAGATGGCTGTATGTGAATGAAACTTGAGGTTAATCTTGACATTTAAGTGGAGATTTCATGGCAGTTTGTTAATGAAAAAGACGCCCCTTGTGCAAGCAATTATCAGTGTTCTACAGCTCCCGCTTAAGACTTGAACAAAGAAACTAAAAATTGCCACCAAAGTTTTGACGCCCACAAAATTTTATTTCCATAAATTTTTAATAGTTGTAGAGGCACACAAGCTAGTTTGTGATCCAAGTCTTTGCGGTATTTGCATTACATAATACTAGACTTCCACATTGTAAATTTAAGAAGTAATTTTAAACTCCTGTTCCCACCATTTATAGCTTATAATGGTGTCAAAAACCGGACTGAATCATGAGCGCGGGTCTTTTAGCTTTAATAATTTCTGTTTGTTCCCACAGCAATTTTCACAGACTCTTTTGCAGGGTTGAGGGTCAGTTAGTAACCCCAGTTCCCCAAGTCCCAATGCTTTACCGCCCACATAGCAATTTTCAGGTCACTCGTCCGTACCGTTCCCTATAACGCACTGATCCATAGGTATGACAATTAACACACAACTTTCCCTGTCTCCGCGCTTCAAATATCAATTTCTACCTTACCTCACATCCGGTTATTAGATAAGATTTCTCAATGTTTTATGTAGTTAAAAGAGACAATGAATTTCGGCATTTAATTTCACTTAATCTGTGGACGTCATCCATACCCTTCCATAACCTTGTACATAACCCTATCCACACGCGGATGTAGATGTTGATATGTTATTTGACGACATACGTGGGCATCCGCTCATAGCCTGTTTAGCCTCATAGCTGTGTAGGGGAGTGATTTGAATCAAATGCTACAGACCCGAGGCGCATCAGTAGCGGGGGTGAAGGCCCTATACCCCCAACTTCAAGATGGTCCGTGAGGTTTGCCTAAACACATCAATAAGGTGTGGAAGAGCTTGGTTCGAAAGAATTATAGAGCTTGGACACAAAAGATTTCCTAAACGCTTGGCATCTCTCCTCTGCACCCCTACTACCCCACACCCCTACCCCTCTGCACCATAAAGAAGTCGTGTGTGATATAACGCATGTTGATTATCTTGTTGAATATTGCATTGCCCTCAAAATCTAGCTGAGCGTAATGTGAAGCGAATCCCAATGACGTCATTAACGAACTGGATTTTACGTCATACCGAGTACTCACGATTGCGAAAAACCTAAATGATAACACGTGGTGGACACTTTGTAGTGTTAAGTTAAAATTCTTTAAATCTTGCTCATTTCAACAGTCGTTCAGGCGGTGGTGTTCTCAAGGCAGCACAATTTTTGTTGCATGCCGGGAGATACCCGATTACAGTGAATTGACTCATATTTTTTGCTTAACAGATAAACAGAAAAAAGTAAAGTAAACAGGCATGACGACTGGCGTTGTCTGTTAAAGAGAATTAACCCACGCATTGTGGAACTTGGCAGGTCAAAGGTATCAGAGTTCAAATCTCTGAACTTTCGTCTCTCGAAGAGGACGGGAGTGAGTTTATATCCATTTGGTCCAGGCCGAGTAATTGAATTTTGGAAAGAAATGTAACTAGATGCTCGATGCAAAATAAGCCCATGAACGTTAGTTAACAACATCTATCACTGTTTCCAAAGGCACCATATTGATTTATGAGGACTACCGATGTATCAGCATGAACTAAGTATAGATCGTTAAGTGCACTAACTGTGCCCTTTTGCACGTAGTTGAAAAGAAGCGCTCATTTTTCGAGGGCTTACATGAATACCTAGGAGAGGTTATCGCTGTGCTGTGCATGTAACATCTCACTTCGGCCAGAACTGCTAAGATGTCGACATCAAGGCAGTTAAAAAGATATTTTTTACTCCTGCCTTCGAGCACAAAAACTACACGCATCCTGTTATATTAAGGTCATGTTTAAATTCTGTGCGTATTATTAGATGCGTTCTTTCTGCATTAAAATGTTTTCCAATTGTTTTCGCATATCTTTCTAATGTTTCTTGGTGTAGTGGACATCTTATCGTGTTAGCGTTTTATGCTTTTAAAGGTTTACAATTTTTTGTGCAAGGTCGCTTGAAAGCGCTCTTCAAGCTTTTGTGCCATAAAGGAGCAACAATGTAATGTAATATTTAAAAGAGCAGCTATGACCAAATCAATATCACGTAATGCTTCTAGACAACATTAAGAAAAGAAAGCTCCAGTATTTCGGCCACCAAGCATGAAGATGGAACACCTTAGAGAATGCTGTTATCGAAGGGAAGATCGAAAGCCCCACTGACAACAGCTGGATGATCTAAATGAATGGTTCAGTGGAACACTTGCACAGAAGAAACCAGCGGCCATGAATGGAGAACATTGGAGGAGCAGCATTGGTCAATGGGAGCATTGGTCAATGGGAGCATTGGTCAATGGGAGCATTGGTCAATGGGTGCACCTGCGGCCAAATGGCTAAGGATCAACAGCAACAACAACCATAAACGTTTTAAACTTTTGAGCCATAAAGTGTTTTCACGAGTGGTCGACGTAGTTGATGGGCTTGTTAAGAATGAAATCGAAGAAAATTCGCAATGAGCGAATAATAGTGTGGTTACTTTAAAAAGAACTTCAAAAGAAGGATATATAAAGGGAACGGAGCAAAAATGAAAGACTACGATAAAGTGCATGTAAACTCACTTATTCTTCATTAATCAACAAGAAAGGACTCATTTGACAATGAGATTAACGTTATCAAGCTGACAGTATTTATTTTCCGTATGCACACCATCACCTAAGACTTCGTGTTATGTATTCATTGCTCTCTTCACTAGGCCTTCTGTGTATCATGTTATTTGCCTTCTGATCAAATTTATCGCTCCAACAACTGCCACTTACAACATTCAAACATTGTTAAAGTTTGGTGAAAAGATGTAGGTACTAATTTTTCCCATCAAGTTCTAAGACTGCCGAGAATCAGAGATCGGAAATAAAAATAGAGCCATTAAAAGTCAGCATTGACCCAAGAGCAAGGATGGAAGCCGGGCTTTATGGGTCCTAGAATTTTAAGTTGACATATGTAATATGGTTATGGAAAGTTGTCTTTTATTTAACTGACTAAAGGTCGGTCAAACTTAAAAACGTCGTACAGACTTCCATGGAATTCTTTCTTAGTTTGAGCAAAATGCAGAATATTCTGAGGTGTTGCATATATTGCAGAATATTTCTTCTAAATGAATTTGGCTATTTTATTTAGAAAAGCATGTGGGTCAAATTCTTTTTCCTTAAAATTGGTCACATACATGGTCTTTCATGTGCAGAACATCCTTTTGAGTTGCCATTGGCCTGACATCATGTCTATATACTTTGTCAAATGTTTTGTAATCACGAGAAAGCTTCCGATATTGGCACAAGCGTAAAAATAGGTTATGTAAAATGCTGAGTTCAAGATCACTTTAGGTTTTACAGTAATCCATATATACGTATTTCAAGACAATAGTGTTGGAATAAGCTATCATCAATACAAGAGGTTCAAGCAATGAATTGAAAGTAGGAAAATGAATAAAATTTGATAAGTTGTCGACCTTTTCCGCGACATGTGGCTTCGTTATTTATAAGCAGGTGCGCGACCTGGAATAACAAACAAAGAAAAAATTTTGGGGGATGATCCGAATGAAATTCTAGATTCTGGATCCCGTTTTCGGCAATGAAACCTTCATAGTGCTATGTAGAAAATCATCATGTGGAAAACCCCTGTTGTTAGAATAATAGTACTGGCTTGGCGGAGGTTTGCTTTCTCGAAATGCTTCAAGTTTTTTTAAGGAACCGTGATTCAATAGCTGTATATGTGTGCCTCCTCAATGCATTGACTGTTTAGTCTCTAGATAAGGCAATATTGAATTGTAAAAATGTACTGTTCGCTAGTTGGGTTGTACAAGATCTTCCTCGAGTGTCGTAGGGTGCTATCAAGTTTTTCCGTTTACGGCTGATCTACTTACAACACTGCAGCTTTATAATTCTGCTATACTTTCTTGTTTTTCTTATAGTGCTAGTCTTACTTGCCATCGTTGCTTTGACATACACGACAGATGCCCGTCGGCAGCGAAGTGTAAAAAGTATACCTAGTTCAGAAAGGCTGAATCGAAATATGAGAGACAATGAAAATCATTTGGGTACTAGTAAGTTTTATTGCTAACCAGATTACTTTTTGGAGCTGTGTCAATTTTGTAATAGATCAGTCTAAATAATCGTATTTACAAATTTGATGAAAATTTGACTTATTTTACTGAAATTGAAGCCGTCGACACACTTCAACGTACTTAAAGGCCAAAATGCTAATGGCAACTTTGGCAACTGTACTGTCTCACATCCATACTAAAATCTGTGACTTTTTATCCCCCAAAGGTTTACGCCAAGGCCAAATTTGATATACGCCAATGCCATATTTTCTCAAATTTACACGAAACACACTAGTGACGTACTGGACAAGAAATATCTGCCGGCGTACATATAAAATTTCAAAGAAGCCGTCCGCCAAAGATCTTTGACGAAAAGGTCTTCGATTCCGATCTGATCTCACTTGCATCTGGGAACTTTTCGGGTAGACGCCAGGCAGTTGGCCGGGGATTGGGTCAACAAGGATAACAAGCCTGAGAATGGGGAATACGAGTGACATAGCGCAGGTAATGCTGATGAAAAAGTCGGATGGTCGATTCGATACTGGATAATACACGATTTACAGATTGGGTCATTTGTTAAATGGTGAAGTTTTGACATACCAGGGATTGTAGTCGGGGTGAACGTTCTAAAACATTAAGATCAACTTACACTGCTTCCGCTTCCTCGTTTTTTCGTCTTGCTTTTCATGCTGGTTTCCTTCTTGGTCTTCGTCCAGGTCATCCTCTTGGTCCTCTTCTTGGTCATCTTTTTGATATTCCCATGGGTCTTTGTTTTGTTCTTACTTTTATTGTTGTCCTTCTTGCCTTTTGTCCTGTTCCTAGTCTTGTTCTTGGTCTTGGTCTTACTCTTATTTTTGGTCTTGTTTCTAGTCTTGTTTTTGGTCTTGTTGTTGGTGTTGTTCGTGGTTTTCTGCTTTGTCTTCCTCTTGATGTTGTTTCTCGCCTTGTTCTTGGTATTGTTCTTCGTCTTGCTCGTGGTCTTTTTTTGCTCTTGTTCTTGCTCTTGTCCTTGTTCTTGCTTTTGCTCTTGTTCTTGCTCTTGCTCTTGTTCTTGTTCTTGTTCTTGTCACTGGTCTTGTTCCTAGTTTTGTCCTTGGTCTGGGCCTCTGTCTTGTTCTTGGTCTTGTTTGTGCTTTGATTCTTGGTCCTGTTCCTGGTCTTGTTCTTGGTCTTGGTCTTACTCTTATTTTTGGTCTTGTTTCTAGTCTTGTTTTTAGTCTTGTTGTTGGTGTTGTTCATGGTTTTCTGCTTTGTCTTCCTCTTGATGTTGTTTCTCGCCTTGTTCTTGGTATTGTTCTTCGTCTTGTTCATGGTCTTTTTTTGGTCTTGTTCTTGTTCTTGCTCTTGCTCTTGTTCTTGCTCTTGTTCTGTTTTTTGTTCTTGCTCTTGTCATTGGTCTTGTTTTTAGTTTTGTCCTTGGTCTGGGCCTCTGCCTTGTTCTTGGTCTTGTTTTGGTCTTGTTCGTGGTCTCGTTTTTGGCCTTGTTCTTTGTCGTCCTCTTGGTCTTGCTTCTCGTTTTGTTCTTGGTATTGTTCTTGGTCTTGTTTATGGGTTTTTTTGTCTTGTTCTTGGTCTTGAGCTTGGTCTTCATCTTCGTCTTGTTCGTATTCATGTTTTTAGTCTTGTATTTGGTCTTGGCCTTGGTCTTGTGTTTGGCCTTTTTCTCGCTCTTGTTTTTGGTCTTCGTCTCGGTTTTGTTCTTGGTCTGGGTCTTTGTCTTGTTCTTGGTCTTGATCTTGTTCTTCGTCTTGATCCTGGTCTTGGTTTTGTTCTTGTTGTCGCTCATGTTCTCCTTCTTCTTCTTCTTCTTGTTGTTCTTGTTCTTGTTCTAGTTCTCGTTCTTGTTGTCGCTCGTGTTCTTGTTCTCGTTCTCGTTCTTGTTCTCTTTCTTGTTCTTGTTCCTGTTCTTGTTCTTGTTCTTTTCCTTGTTTTTGTTCTTGTGCTTGGTCTTGGTCTTGTTCCTGGTCTTATTCTTGGTGTCCATTTTGGTAGTCTTGTTCCTCTTTTTATTTTTGTTCTAAAGTTTTATAGTATACTAAAACTTCTTATATAGATTTCATCTCTGCTATTGACTTATCCATGTCACTGCAAAGAACTGCCCGTAGTTTGAAAGACACTCTTCCAACCCTTAGTCTCGGTCATCTACTTTGCGATATTATTTTGTTTTTCTTGTTTTTCTTGCAGCAAGAATTCCAAACGTTATCCCGTTTCAGCAGGCAGTGATTTTTGCGATACGAGAATTCAACATAACGATAGATTGTAAATTTTTGGATAATGATAATACCACTGACATTGTATGGACCAAAAACGGTCTGCCAATAAACGACTCAAATGTTGATTTTGGCAGACGTGTGGTGAATCATGAAACGGTGGCAATCGCTAGGACATTAGTGAAGAGTTGGCATCAGACGCTGACAGTGCACAATATTACCTTTACTAATCAAGGATACTATGGATGTACCTTAAAGAACGAAACATTTATTTCGAATACAGAAGAAGTTTCTCTTCAGTTAGAAGGTAAAAGTTTTTAGTGTATTAATTAAAGGTGGAATCGAACAGTTGATGACGATGACAGTGATGATAGTGATAACGACAAAAACGATGATGATGACGACGACGATGATAACATCGACCATGTTGACGACGATAATGATAATAGTTATAATGATGTGGACAACGACGGTGATCACTTCTTCGATGATGATAATATGTTATAGGAATGTTGATGATGATGATAAAGATTAAAGGAATTTTGATGATGATGGTGATGATGATAAAGAATAATGGAAAATTAAGGTTAGGAAACTTACAGACTGAAGTGTGCTCTTAGTTTATATAATATTATTCACAAATTCGTCATGATAACCAGAAGATGGAACGACGGTTCGGAGAACAAAATGAAAATGAAACGACTCAAAGAACTTCACAAGATGCGCCATAAAATAGTTTTAACTACTAAATGCGACAATTTCTGTACCAATGCATTTACTGAGAACCACTAGACGTATCGATATTTTAGCTCTGACTTAATATGCTATAAAGTATGATGAAAGGTGATTTGTTAGCAATTTTTGTAAACGTACTTAAAGTTCTGTAGCACACAAAGACAGTTCTAAGCCTACCAATAGATATTTAATGAAAATTGAAGATGAGTTCACATCATACATTTCCGATGTTGTACTCTTCTTTATATCATATGATCTGCCGACTATTATGAGTCTGTTACTAAGATTAGATACAAAACGTGGCGACATTATTTTTGTGATTTCTTGTATATCTGTTTCATCGTTCAGTGTTGATCTACGTCGTATCGTCATGGTAGCTATTGGCCAGGTAAGTCTTGTACACACTGATTGCATACAGAGGGGTGTTTTATACTTTGCATTACACTAATTCTGCAGTACACATTTTCTAGGTATGAGCTATTAGACGTAGTACTTATGCTGATAAGTCGAGACGTATTCTCGTTATGATAGCTTTCACTCTAATTTTATATTTAGATTACACTCAGGCTCGAATCGACATGCAGTATGAACATGAAGATATTCGGCCAAGCTTCAGCCTAGGACGTCTTACGTTAGCCCCGGAGTTATTTACATCTATATTGTATACTAAGGTGAGAAATAGATTGAATTGGTCAAATGGAGCGCTTGTAGACGTGACTCTTTCCTCGGGTTTCGAATATCATGTACATCGAAGTAGTTTCAATAGCAGTATTGCCATATATTATCTTGCTGCATCAGTAATAGGCCTCATAATAAAAGTGATACTGCGTGAGGCATGTCGTTTGTTGTGCAACGCCAAAAATGCTGAATTTGTTTTTATCACCTTTATAATTTTCTTAGCAGGTTTTCCAAAATCAAGCGGACCAAAATTTTGAAAACCTGCGCCAACAGGGCATATGTCTTCCAAAATTATGTATTGTCTTGCGCTCAAAAGTATTACAGACGTATTATTGTTGACAGATGTCTTGAAAAATACGTGGCATTGAAAACAAGGTGGCGAGAAATTTCTTAAAAATCCGCAATTCAAATGCCCAAAAGATATGGGCATTGCCATGGCAGGACATATTTCTTATAAAAAATTGTTGTGCTGGTGCCCAAAAAGTTCTTAGTAGTATCGACAAGATGAAAAAAGCTTTATATATCTGTTAGTACAAATCAACCGAAAAAATTTGTTTTGTGAGTATCTGTAGCAGTAGAATTTTTATAAGGGGAGGAAGTGGTCGGGAATTCTATTCCCCAATGGGCAGGTCATCGTTCAGGAATTATGGACCACAGATTATGCATGTTTTTCTGCCTCCCTTAGATTTAGAGGAATAAGAAAAGCAAAATAATTTTGTTTTATGAATATTTTCCTGTCAAAAATATTTGGTATTACTATTGACGAATTAAGTGGCTATTGGAAGGATCAAGGGTGTAATAGTTGTTGTGTGCAAATTGCAAAGAAGATGTCCATGTCTCAGCAAGTGTCCTTCATATAATCTATCGTTACATGGTATATGCGCATAAATGTTATTCTTTGACTTGCCTCAAGGCCCAATGCATTTCAATTTTGGTGGAATGTAAGAGACCTAAAATGGAATTCCTTGCTGGGTGTGAAACAGCTGTTGTAGCCTTTACATGACGGTGCATGCTTTATAATTGACCTCTTATCATATTTTTAGATTTGGACGTTGTTAAACGATTTCCCACCGGGACGAGTAGTCAGTGTTACTCATTTCAAGTAAGGTTTACTTTCCATTCATTGCCTTAAGACCCCTTAATATATAAATTAGAATACAGGCCCTGATTTGTTCGAGCTAAGTTCGATTGAAGATACCGCACGTTTCCGCAGATATAGTGTTTAACATTTGACAATCAAGATGTTCCTTCTCGGACATTGATTTGGTAAGTGTATGTTAGAAGGTAATCATGGAGGTAAACAAACCAAATCAAAGAGTGGATTCCATTTTACTTCTTTATTCTAAATTTTGTTGGTACATTGATTGGTATTATCAAAGTTCGCAATTAATTTTCTCGACATACCTAAATAAACACACCGACAAGCAAAATGTATACATGTGCATAGCAAAACTGCTGCCCCTAACGCGCATTTTGACAAAGAAGAAACTGGTCACGATTTTTTGTATATGCTTCTGGTACGAGACTATACCGTGATTTTTTACCAAACTTTGAAAAGCAAGAATAAAAGGTCTCGTAGACACTGGAGATTGTAAAGTTATTTGGCTTGGTCCAACACTGAATCAATAGCATCCAAAAGAGAAGTTACGTCTGGCCTAAAGTCTGGTTTCCACTATGGTTTTATCGCGCTAAGTTCTTTAAGAAAATCTAGGTCTTAACTTGTTTGTGCGTTATGTCCCAGTGGAAACACCAAAATTAACGCGTTATGTCCAATAAAGCCGTAGGATTTAACGTGGTGCGGAATCAAAACCCGGATTTATGTCAATCATGATGTGCTGCAAAAGGCATTTGAGTAAAAGACGAGCAAAATTTAAAATGGCTTCTGAAATTGAAACTGAGAGCATCCAATTTGATGAAAGATTGTCTGAAATCCTTGCCTGCAGGGCAAAGCTAAAAAAGATCACAAGGATAAGACTGTTAAGAGCAATAGAAGGTTTCAGAAAAACAATGCGTTAGAAACTTCACATTTTAAATGTAGATTACCCGTAACGATATGCTCGATCTTTTAATCTTAGTGCTTGATATAAACCGTTGTATTCTCCATTGACCTTAGACTTCAATATTTCCCTAACCCAAAACTTCGCCTTTCCTCATTTGTTAATCTGCGCTCCTTTTCTTCTCTTTGGAAGAATATAAATAATTCCCATCATAGCAATGACCTGCTTTCATTGCAACGAAGCCATTTTGAAATATTGTTGCTGTTGATTAGCAATGGCGCAATCACTTGTAATTTTAACGCGATAAAACCAATAAACTCAAGTAAGACCCAAATATTCTTATGGCACATAGCGCGATAAAACCATAGTGGAAACCAGGCTTAAGTGGCTGGAGAAAGTGGTGATGGCAAACGTCGTAGTTTACAAGGTAAGGACACGAGATTATATTTATTGTGTTAAATGAGAGATCTGGATAGTTTTAATGAGGAATTTGTAATAAGTTGCGGTAACCAGTAAACATAGAAGAAAAGGTGGAAAAATTGTGTTACTAGTATCAGCTTTTACATGTATCGGAAAGCAGCATTTAATTTTTCTGCACTTTCCCTCCAGGAATTTTTCTGATCAAGGCAAATTGAATGCTTCTGTGCTGATATACGTGCCGCTCAATATGGGCAATCCAAACAAGACAAAACTAAATCTGTGTGAACTTCTCAATTTAAAAATATTACAAAAAGCAGCAGGAATGATCAATGGACATTCTCTCCAGGCAGTCTCAGTTCTGTCGTATGGTAAGTGACTGATATTTGAGGCTCTAAGAAGGTGTATTTTGTGACGTTAATAAAAGGTCTGGTAAACAGCAGGAGAATTAAGAACTATTTGTATGATGCACAATGGGAAGGTATACTTTAATATATTACGTTGACCTTAAGTCTAGCACTACATTTCATAAAATACTGTAATTCTCTTTAGTATACATTCATGCGAGATCGATTAAAAATATGATTTTACATGGCACTGTAATTGCAGTGAAAATGCCTTTCGAGGATCTTGTTCAAATTTGTGAACAACGATAATCTTACATACTAGCGCTGGTGCAATGTTCATGTCATTTTCTTAAACTATTGAAGGAGGCGTGCTGTCACTTACTCTCTCTATCTATTTTTACCGAAAGAACTCGTTCGCTGCTTAGATTACCATCTCAGTTCCAAGCAAAAAGGCCCCGAACAAAGACTCCGGAATTGTTAAAAGACATATAACCTACCACGCCAATGCCGCCATATTTTGAACCTAGCAATAAATTCAAATTAAATTAGAAACTAGAGGTTTTAAGTCCTTTGTCAAGCAAAAGAAAAAATATTGCATTTAGAAACAACCTCTGTATCTCAAGCTGATGTTTTCATCTGATCTTTTTATAAAGATAAACGCACACTTAAAGTGGACCTACACCTTTTTCGCTTTGAACTTGTTTGGGTAAATTGGGGTCGTAGAAATCAATTGTCAATGTTATTTTTCTGTTTTCTGTGGCCAAAAGCGCATAGAACGTCCCAAAAAATCTAGTTT
>JANTCA010091372.1:0-13195 GCA_024741275.1 Chironex yamaguchii
AAAGTGTTTATTTCTTGTAATTTATATATATTTAATAAACATGGATGATTGAGCTCTTGACATATATATATATATAAATTCTTCAAAAAATAAACTTGTACTTACAAAGGAGGCACGTGAGATTTAATGAATTGCATAGAAGTATTTGTTTTCTATGCCGGCACGATGCCACGAGTTCTTTTCTTTTGTTTATCGTCGAAGGTTCGGGAATGCTTACGATCAAGAACTTCTCCTTGAGGCAGAGGAGGCACCTTTTGTTTGCTTTACCGTAAGTGAGACTAGATGCAAGTGTTTGCCAAGAAATTGCGTAACTTATGTTGTTGTCCCTGAGTGTCCAAATGTGCTTACCGAGTTATGTTGAGTTCCTGTGTTTGTCTTGTCTAAATGATGTAGTATAGTTGCGGTATCTCGTTTTCGGTGAGTCCGATGTATGAATTTGTCAAAGTAAGAAATCCTGTTTCATTTTATTTTAATGTAAAAGATCTTTTCGAAGAATTTACCGGCCACGTAGCTGCAGGGGGCACGGGAAGTAGTGCCCCTCCAAGCTCAAATTTCTCCCCTCTTGCTACAGTTTGGTGTAATTAAATAATTGTCAACCAGGATTATTAACAGCTATATGAATGACCGCACTGGTGAATAATCACTCAGTCAGCCAGTTATATGGTGGTTCAAAAATGAGAGAGTGGAAGCTTATTCGAGAACTTTAAATTTAATTATTTTTAGCTTGCCGTATTTTGGAAAACCAAAATCTAGCAAGGAGAAGCTATGCTTGTCACAGTCTTCATCAGAACCTCAATCACATGCATCCAAAGCAACGTAGTTCACTGCTTCGTGAGTGTCCTCTAACTCGCATTCTCCTTCAAAAGAATCTAAGGTACCTTTTTGAGAAATTTTCGGTCGACTGCCTACGGAAATCTCACAGGTTTTTTTTCCTACAATTTTTCGTTAATATGTTCTAGCTGCTGTAAATGCATTATTTCTTGCAAATAAACTGATCATTTGCTGTTATGCAGTTGTTTTCGTTTGTAAAAAACCTTCCCCTTCCAACGTATCGTTTTGCTCGAGGTTGCTCATCTCAACCGTTATCTCTAGTTGCGTATTTACAGTAAACTATTTTTACTCTAGATTAATAACATCGATCGTGAATTTTCGTAGGCTATGGTTGATATCCGAGCATCAGTAAATCCTTAAATCCAATCATATATTAATCAAAAATGAGGCCCATTACTTCTGCTTCTAAATATATCCTATGATTATATAACCCTAACTGAACCTATGTCCAGTTATTCAAAAGCCGAAATAGCTAACCTGACAATTATGATTTTTTAAATTTCCGGTTGTTTCCTCAAATAACCAACCTCTTCGTGTGTAACAGTGAGAAGTAATTAACAATAAAACCAATGAGACACGTAGCCGTTAAAAAGTGGCACGTAACATATCAATGCTTTAAGTACATTGTGAAACTGGAAAAGACAGAGCAATGCATTCCAAACAGGTTTTTGGAATTGTATTTACTAAAGAAAGAGAGAGCTGCTGCTGCTACTACTACTACTGCTGCTGCTGATTATGATGATGCCACAAAACTTCTCAATGGGGGGGTCCGGTCTTGCCACGATACCCCAAAAATCTTGCGCAGGCAACAAAGATAAAATGCATTCAGTCGATGCTCCTGCGCCAATAAAGAGGCTATATTTCGCTACCGTAAAGCAGAACAGAGACAACGCATGCTCCATAGACACGAATTTTTAATCTCAGTGAAAGATGACGGTTGCCCCAGACACATTCCTTCTTTGATAGGGATACGCCGAGTGACTTCGCGTAGGTAGAGGCAGAAACTGTCTTTGTCCCCGAGGGCTGCTGCAAGTGTGGGAGCATAGGCGAAATTAAGGGTTAAGGAACCGGCGGAGGGGGACACACGTAGGGTAACGAGACGAGCAGAGCAAGAAGCAGGTTGGGTAGTGGTACGCAAGAACGAGTTCATGACCGCAAAGCCGTGCATGGGCCTGTTTCCATCCGGATGACCTCTCCAAAAGAATGAGAAGTTTTTCTTCCTTAATGAACCGCTAGCTGTTAGCCAGGTTTCACTGAGAGCAACGATGTCAACATGAAGGCAAGATAACTCAGCATCAATCATCACAGATTTCCGTAAAGAACCATCCTGAAGGTCTGATCGCAATGACAGACCATTAACGTTTCCACAGGCGAGTCCAAGTGAGGCTGTAGAAGAATGTCGACCTGGTCACGCCTGCCTTACACGCGTACGCTGCCGAGCAACGACAGCGCCTCCCTCTGGATCACGTGCCAACTCATCCGGAGGAGTGCGAAGCACGACGGCCAGGGCAGCATGGGATTGCCCCGCAGTGATCTACTGACCGTTGTCCGAGAGGATCCTCTGCCCGCCTAGTTTGCTGTTAGAAACCGGAAAGCGGAGATGTTTCCCCGCAATCTGCAACAGCTGCCAGTCCGTGCTGCCAGACTGACATGCTATTTGCTACCACTATAACTACTACTACTACTACTACTGCTGCCACTGCCACTACCACTACCATTGCTGTTGCTACTACAACAACTCCTGATGGTTAAAAGTTTACCTTATCATATAACGTGTAGTATTCAATTAGACGATTACAAATCCTCTGTAAAATCGTATTTTAACCTTGTAACAAAATAAAGGATGCTCCAAAGCTTACACCACATCAATCTTAGCCAATATAGCTATTGCTTAATCTCAATAAGTGGCATTGCTGATCCCATTTCTGCCTTTGCGGCTACTACAACAACTGATACTGCTATTACCGCTATTACTGCTAATAATGCTCATGCGGCGACTGCTTATGATGATGTTGAATCTCTCTCTAGTTCTACTGTTCCAGTGCTTACATCCAGTACTATACTGCTGATGCTACTGTTGTTGTATTGCGACTGCCACTGCTGCTTCTGCTGTTGCTTACTCTGCTGCTGCTGCAACGGCTGAAATTACTGATGTTGCAATTGCTTACACTACTGATATTTCTATTGTTGAAATTGCTTCTTAGAAAAGCACTGAACCTAGCTGAACATACGTTTGTTGCGAATGTCATTGTCAGAGCGAATCATCTATGTACGCAAACACATCGAATACACATTAGTAAGAAAATGATATTGACATTCCAAACACCCTAAGTGAATTTATTCCTACGTGATAGGTTTTTAAAGGATTGTGATATCTTGGGCTACCACAAATGTCATATAGATGTCGAGTATGTTATATTACACAAGCAAAGCCGCACCCATTTATTGAAGTTTCGTTTATACTAAGAAAATTTAAATGACATTCTGAGTTTATATTTAGAAGATAAATGAGTAGATCTCTTACCTAAATCACGCAAATGTCAAGCATTAATTCTGCGCTCAATATTCGTGCTGGTAATTACAAATCCTCGAATTACGTAGGAAAATATTGAAGGTCTAAGAAAAGTCTCGACTGAGGTCAACTAATGATAACGGAATTTCGATGATGGCTAATTTTATGCTGCCTTATAGTAAAAAGTGATCTGATGGCTATAGCGTGTCTTCTTCTGACAGAAAAGAGCACGCTTTATTACGTGTAAAGGAGAGGAGGTCATTAGTTCTGAGTGCTGATCATCTCCTCTGGCACTTGATGCCAAAGACACAATGATCAACGGAAATTTTAATCTATAAAGTGCTCTACAACGCCGGCTAAGAAGCATTACTCCAGCCCATCTAATGACTGTTAATCTAACAGATTTTCCGTGGCATTATAATAAGCTACTTGTTATAATGAACCTAATTCAGTCAGTACCATTATACCTCCGTTTTTATCAGAGAATACACCGCACTCTTCATCTTGTGTACTGGTTAGTCCTGGTGAATGTACAGTTAAGTTCTCTGTCTTCTCAGGAACATATTTATTATACAGAAATAGACAGGGCCGTGAGAGAGAGGCGGACCTTCAGGGCTATTAATGGATGCAGGTCCTTTGCACGGTGAATTTCAGGAATTGTCATCTAAATCAATCAACAAAGACCCGTGATATCATTATAAAGACCTTTGGAGAAGAATAAAGTTAGTTTTTAAGTGAATCTGAGAGGGCGCAGCGTGATTTTATCGTTTCCGAATACAGTGCAAAGACATAGCTTCGTTATTCACGGGTCACTAACAGGATCCGGGCCCTGAGACAGTTTCCTCGGCTACCCCCTCCCTCTCCCCCCTCTTGGCGGTCAAGGAAATAGATATTATCAAGTAGAGACAGAAAGACTTGGTCAGCTAATGGAAGAAAGACAGTTACTCCATTGGCCCCATCATTGGCCAAATTATAAACTAGGATAAAGCCAAATTTCTCAATTGACCGCCCCCTCTTCTTCCTCGTTGTTAAAGTCCATGAACTCTCCTTTGTCACAGAATGAAACTATTGGTTTTGTTAAGTTATTCACGCCGAGTATCAGCGTATTTAAGTCTTAAGCTTAAATAGGAATGCTTGTTAGAAATGCTTTTAGGCGGGGAACATATATAGACGATAATGTTAATGAAATTACCCCGGGACCCAGACAATCGTAAAATTGTCATCATTACCGTCCCAACAGCCATCAGGTTCACCATCACGTCCACAGTCATCAGCATCAGTATCCTTCTCCTCCTCCTCCTACTACTCCTCCTCCTCATCATCCTCCTACTCCTCCTGCTCCTCATCATCAACATCATCATCATCATCACCATCAATGCAATAATTGTCATTATCATCGCCACCATCACCACCAAAATTATCACCACCATCATCATCATAACAACCAACACCAAAATCATCACCATCATCATCACCACCAACAACAACTACAACGAAATTATTACCATCATTATCATTATCATCATCACAATGATCATCACCGTTATTACGATCAGCTGTGACACTTCTGTAAAATTTTCCCCACCAATAATTATCTTACGCTATATTCTTCACCCTAGCAATAATGGATTCTGTTTAATCTTTGATCATGTCAAATATCTGGTTATTGATCTCCGTTGACTTCCAATTTCTGCTATTGGTTCGACGACATCAAAACGAAAAATCATCAAAATCTCAACGTGCCACATTGTCATTTCATAAACATGAGTATCTTATCCGCCGATAAAAAAACTGGAAGATCCTGCTGTGCTTCTACGAGAGTCAGTAGTACCAGAGTAGTATAGCTACGGGGTGGATGGTATAACACGGCAGTATTTTATGTTGATTTAATCTAGTGATTGCTATTTACACTAGGTCATTTGAAACATTTATAGGTCAAAATATTTTGTTTCCTTGCACTGACCTCGTGGGAAAACGTCTGGGTCATCATACCATTTAATCCATATGTTCCAGGTTAAGGAATGTAAGTTTCGTCGCAGCCAACTGTGCTCAGCTATGAGGTTGCTTTTGGCCAATTGTCAGGGCGCTCAGGTTGAAAAAATGATCGAGAGACAGTAAGGTCTTGCCAGTATCATGGCCACGGCGCGGCTCGAAAACATTTTCGGGCCTTTCTAACAACTTCAGACTAATTAAAATGAATTTCCTGGCGTTTTCATACGTTAAATATCGACAAACTGTGTGTCCACAAGTGCAGACAGCACCCAGAATCGTCATTTAGCCCAGAAAGCCGTGCACTATAATTACCTATTTTTGCCAGAAGAACAAATTATCACGTTTTTATTTTTTCCAAATTGTAAGGGTGAGTGAGATTTTATTGTTTTTGTTTGTCAGAGTGAGAAATGGCTCAAATACGTGACTCACACCCGATGCATGACAGTTTTGAGTTGTCGTCCTGTATTTTTACAACATCCAGTTCATTTATCTGTTACTTGAGTTGCAAAGAAAGCTTTGACTATCAAAACACGCTTTGACTCTATAACTGTAGCCCCCCAACCCTCCCTTTTTCCGCGGTGCCTGGCTATGCCTGGGATAACAATTTCGTGCACAACATACATACACAAGTGTCATGTACCGAGTTTACTCGGGATATAGAATGAAATCCAGACAAGGTCAGCGGCAAATAGTTGAGTGGTGACTTTCCCGTTGTAACTTGATTAGGTTCAAAATAAGAGGCAGGTAGCTGTCTTGAAGCTGCATGACGATGCGTTTACCATTATCTGAGTCTCAGGTTGATTTCTTTAATATTATTAAATAATTAACTTGTATATGTAAATAAATTTTCAGGGCCAAAGTGCATAGCTTTCCGTAAGCTTGAAATCTAAGGATCTTGTTTTGTACAACTTGAATTTCTTGAAAGGAATTCTGTCGTGATCATACTGACAGCAAAAACACGGTTATAACACACACGTACTCTAAAACTTGTAATTATTTTCAAAAAGAAGCATCCAACGTACTTGCTTTGATGGGCCATGTAGCTATCTACTAAGCCATTTACGTTATTACCAGGTCTCTTTTCATGCAAAAGAAAGCAAATGTTGATAAAGAGAATCATTACAAATAAATGCAGCGTGCTAGGTCAGTGTATGTATTACTGAGACACACATTGTATTGGAGTGATTGAGATACAGATAGCTGTTACGAAATACATAGAATTCATGCTCGTATCATCAGAAGGTCAGCGGATTGTAATGCGGTAGTAGTAATCCTTGAAACAGACTACCGAAAATCATAAAGGCTGCTACTTCAAGCTTCTTTCTGCATTTCGAATTTCTGAGACCAGCATTTTGTTCGAGACGTATGCACCCTAGGTTACCTATGGGCACGCTTAAGAGTTATCATTTGCCATACAAAGGACAGTATATAAACTTACCCAACGTTGTCAGTGTAAAACTATGTGTTCCATTTACAATCCAGCAAACATCAATTCTTCACTCTGTTTCAAGCGAATAAACTAAATTCATTCAAATAGATGCTCTAATAATGCAAAACACATCGAGTAAATAACACCACAATATACGCTTAAGATAAAATGTAATTTAAGGGTCATATTGACCTCCTTGTGCTATGTTCTATTAGATTGGACAATTAAAGCACCTAATCGTACATTTTACGTGTTTATGTACACACTATTATGGGTTAGAATTTAAAACGTGGTTCATGTAATATGCACAAACACACACACACACCGCTTTGTGGCTTCGGGTTCGATCTTGATTTGCTCTCTCTCAATGCAGCTAGTGCTTCACGCATAAGTAATATATATGAAAATATTTGTGTCTGATATAAGAATCTGACACTAACGAAACCGAAACACAAATAAAGTTGAACTACTCACCGTTTAGTTTCCACTAATGATACCAAGGACTTGAAATGTCCTATACAGTACCTTTACATTGGGATTTCACAAGTGTTGGCTATTGCATCTAAGGGTTACGAGTTCGAATCCCACATGGTGCAGCTATTGTGGTAATGCTACACATGAAAGCACTAGTGTCTATTATACAAACGTGAATGAGCACAAACCCTGCGTTTCCTAAAGATACAACAATCAGATCAACAGGCTATCTTGACAAAAATTTGGACCAAAAAATCATGGCCTCAGATTCAGGTATGAATATTATCTCAGCAGATAATTCATGTCTTAATACACATCACCCACGTCTGCAGAGTTAATACTATATTTGTATTGAGGAGACAGAAAGGGGAATTTAACTAACAACCTTCGGTTTTAAAATGCAATTCTCAAACCGACGTCTACATAATGTCGTGTCACATATCTGCTTATTGTCATGATCTTGTTGTTCAGCATAATGACTTATTTTGTGGTCACCGATAGCAGTTTTATGGCCAATCGAAAAATGAAACTTTTAAGAGTTTCCTGTCTTTATAAACACAAGACGCCACTTAGAATTGGACGATACTTCTCACTAATGGTAGATCTTTAATATGTTTCTTTTTAAAAAAAATGGATCAAGAGAAAGACACGAGATAGATGATATCAAAAGGTCAACAAAATATTGAAAATTGGTAGTGTAATACCAAATATAATCCAGATAGAGTTAATTCTGTGAAGAGTGTAAAATACAAATGAAAATACTTAAAAAATATTAAAAAACGAAAGCTAGGTGGAAGCTAAGGAAGATAGACCAAAGGGACTGATTTGTCCCCTTCAGTATACAAGACTATAGATGAAAGTAATAATTAGTCCAAAAACTAGCAAAATTAATGTAAAACTTCTTATGAAATTATCATTGACAAATTTAGGCATCTAGGACAACAGTTGTTTACACCAACAGAATGTCTTGGGCCAGTGTCACTTTCTATTAAACAAATATTTGTGTAAATCCCTCTTGTATACCGAAAACAAAGAAATGTAAGAAACATTTGTTTAACTTTTCCTGTTTCATTCGGAAAAAGAGATAATGTTGTAAAACTGTAAATTTATAGACTTTCCTTCTTTAACAGCTTTCTAAAAATCTTAAGAGAAGGTATTGCTAATCTCAATACTTTTTTCAGTAAGAGACATCTATTTACCAAATGCATCCAATCATTGTACTCGTTATGCTCTGTCTGAAACCATTACTGACACTGAACTCGTGACCATGCCAGAACAAGAAATTTGAAGCCATTTCGCCATTTTCATAACGTGGACAATGAAAACTATTGCTTTGTAGCACTTAGCAGTTGCATTACTGAACAAATGAATAAAATATCAGGGAGAAGAAACCACTGTAGAACACCTTGTCGAATGTAGTAACCTAGAGATGGTAACACTACGTATACCAGCATGCAATACAATAAACAAGTTGGAAATTAAGAAAAACATTGTGGAAAGAGAAAATAAACAGTAAAATAAATAAATACTTTTGGCTTTTTTGCTGATTTTTCATGTCAGCCAAACACTTTGTAGCCAGGTTTTGCTTATGTATTCATATGTAAGTTTTAAAAGGATTAAACAGAATACCAATTCTAGAAAGATAGAACGTATCCAAAGAGAACGAACGAGTATATAAGAGGCTAATGTGCACTTGATTTTTAGCAGTTTATTTTTTAGCAATTTACCAATAGTTTCTGGTTATCATCGTGTCTAGTTGCTCAAATGCTTACTTTTGATCTGCTCAAGGTAAGTATTCTCTCTTCAGACGGCAACTGTCTCGCTGCTTAGTATAAGACTGTCCAAAGTTTTACATTTAGTTTAAACAACACACCTCTATATCTCCATTGTGACCATGTTTAACGTCATCGTTTATGGTAGGCATTACAAATGTTGCAGGTGGTGTTGCATCTTCTTGATATTTATTGTCCTTGCGCTAGAGGGACTGTTCCTTGCTATATGTTGCCTAAAGTTCACTATGAAGAGTATTTACGTCTACATTTGCTACAAATGGCTTTTCATTCAGGTCTTCCTTTTTGCCCTTGTTTTCCTCTACCTCGTGTTTCTTCTCTGAATTTTTAGATAAGTCGTTACTGCTTACAGCTGGTTGGAAATTGTCGGCTGGCTCCTTCATATTCTTGAATTTTTCTCTGTATTTTTTCCGAATTGTTGTTTTCTGATTCAGACAAGCTAGAAAAAATGGAAGAAAGAATCAGCGTCGATTAAGTTAAACTTCTGTATTTGTCGGGGTCTGGATAAAAGAGGAATTGATTGTAAAATGTTTCTATTGAACTAACTGTTGAGGAATATGTAAATGGAACTGGAGAATTGGCTGAAGCGTCTTTTACCTCAGTAGGTTGCCTATTCCTGGAGACGGTGTTATAGATTATGACAAGTAGAATCTAACTAGCGTCCACTGAGCCTTTAAGAATTACAACAGGAAGGGTGGGTAAAATGGAACAATCCAAGTGATTTGAATTGTAGATCCATTGTAGAGAGGCAAAGTTGCGACTGTCAGGCTTAGATCCTACTCTTAAGACAGTGTGTCATCACGGTATAAGTGTTTGACATAAGACGTTTCATACTGATAGTACAAAGATCCCAAACTTTTTGGTGGATTGCAAGGAATTCACGAATTAATTAAATTTTGTTTGGGTTTTGTCTACATCGGTGTCAAATATTTACATCATCTCTTTATACATACAGGCATGGCAAAGTAACAATGGACAACAGAATGTAAAGACGAGAAAATACTCTAACATAAACTTCGAGAAAACAAAATCACTACAAATTCTCTGTCTGGGCATTCTAGGTTTCCAGTGAGTATGCAGAGACATTCTGGCGTTATTTCATTGATGACGAGTATCCATTACTCGGTCTTTATCACACCATGCAGAATGCAAAAGTAGACAAAAATATCTACACTAGTAATTTCATCAAATGAATTGACATATGTCAATTCCGATTGTACCATTAAACAAAAATATCATCCCATCTGCCCTTAGTACTCACTCTAATTTTCATTGAAGGAGGCATACATTCATCCGAAGGCCATCTTCAAGGACTTGGTGTAAAAACCAAATACACTATGCTACTGACTATACATTTATGGAAGATACTGCTAATACATGTCAAACATCTTTAACTTTCTAAAGTTTGGATTTTTAGCTACACGAAACACGTTTGTTATCATTTAGTTCTTCTTTAAAAAATTCAACATCTAGTGCTTTGTCAATCACTAGAGATTTTTTTGCAGCTTTTAACCACTTCTGACTTCTTTTTGCTGTTTATTGTACTAACATACTATTTATACTTCTGCAATAATTTTTCATTGTAATTTCTCCAAAGATGTCAAATGTTTTTGACAAATCGTGAGAAAAATAGTTACAAATTTGAATTTTTGTCTTTTTTTCTTAAAATTATCAGTCTGATTCTTACATTTATTAATAGATAGCTGCTCTATTTGTTTCTATATTATTTAATTCAACATATAGTCTGTTTACCATTCTTGTTCATATTTGGTACCTTCAAACGTGTCATTTGTTAAGTGCTGTGTAACGTCTCCGTTGATGTGACTGAAAGTCAGAATAAATTAAAGTCTGTTTTGCGAACTATTGCGGGCCTAAATGATGCAAATTCATGCATAATATCACGTTATAAGACTTGTAAGATCTTACTGATCTTTACAACTTACAGTTTTTTATCTCTCCTCCAAGTAATAGGTCACCACACAACCACTTCGTTAGATCCCGTGATTGCTTCTCCAGAAACCAATGCAATATTGTTTCTTCTTCATCTTCGATAAAGATCTGACACTAGAAATGAGTAAGAAAACTGCCATGGCGCAATACCATGAATGGAAACATTGAAGAAAGAAAAGTATTTGTCTGTTCTGTTTTTAGACAATGCCAAAGAAACTCTTTATTCTTCTTTAGCTGCAATATTTCATAGAAATACTCATGCAAGGATGAGGAAGAATCGATTTTAGAAATTATGGATTTAAATCACATATTACGAAGTTGTATCCTACAATAACCCCAAATGTGAAATTTTACACAAGCTTATCAAACTTTCATGTCAAAAATATGGCTCATTGATAAAAATTTCATTCCCTAGCAAACCAATGTATTTATAGTCTGGTTCATGGTTCTATGAATCAAACCAATAGCACAGTGATTTTAAGGGAAAACGTAAAATCTTCCAATTGCAATATTACAGGAAATTGTCATTAGATTCAAATAAAAAATTATTATGTTTTGGAGCTCTTAGAGAATCCGAGATCAAAATTATGACATTTAAAAATAGGTTTTTATGATGTTATCAACAGGGGCCGGAATTTATGTGGTAAAAAAATTCAAAAATATGTATTTGTTATTGCCCAAAATATGTGGTTTTATGTGCTAAAACTTCGCACAAATATGTATGTATTTATGTGCTAAAAAAGTGCCGAAATATGTGTATATATGAGCTAAATATCATCAGAATATGTATTTATTGCCCAAAAATTTGACAAGAATTTGCTAACAGAATACATTTTTATTTGCAAATTAATTTATAACCATACTTGAGTATACAAAACGTCAAGATAGAAAACACAGGCCAGAGTCAATTTAGGAACAATGAACAGTCCCCATTGCAGTGCACAACAATGTACTCCCACAGATTCTCCAGGGTGAATTCTACCCTATTTTTTCTCAAGATGTTTTTGTACCGGGAAAAGGACCGTTCAACTTCTACGGAAATCATCAGCGCAAACAATTATGCTGCAAGTGCAGTGGGCGACTAGTTCTCCAAGCTGAAGGCAGCCGGCTAGAAGTTTTTGGGAACTGGACATGCTGAAATTATTGATTGAAGAATCGGGATCAGTTGCTTCAAGCCTTTGTTCCATTCCATAATCGCGGAAACCTTCAAAGACAGGGCAAAGTCATTTGCCATTTTTTCCTGCACGTTCAGAAAGATGTGCAAGGCCTTAACTCCTCTTACACTCCGGTCCTGCAGCTTGTCAATCGCCGGCGGCAAAAATTCGAAGTTAGATTTGATATAGCCCAGGTCCAATTTGATTTTAATTGATTCCAAAAGCTTCTGTGACGCTTGAATGGATTGGGCTTCATCAGGATCGAGAGCCGACACAGCTATCTTCACATTGTCAAAATAATTCGCATAGTAAGCTGCAGCTTCGATCCAGGTCCCCCACCTGGTTGTCATAGGCTCTGGAGGCAGTGGGATGTCAGGATTAAGATCCTTGAAAACAGTTCTGCGGGACGGGGCCTTCAGGTAAACCATCTTCACTTTAGCGATCAGATTGTCTACTAGTTCGTATTTTTCACGAATAGCTTCGACCAATCGATGCAATCCATGGGCTAGACACGTGATATGCAGTTGGACAGCAGTACACTTAGTCCTGTGGCCATTTTCTTCATGTAGGATGCTGCATTGGTGAGTAGAAGCAGCACCCGACCATAATCCTCACCAATGACATTTTGCAGAGCATTGATCGGCACAGCTGCGACTGTTTGATGGTTTGTCTTCTCAAGATATGAGCAATCCATCAAGAAGACTTCTTCGGAATCATCCATTGGGTCTGCAATAATATTTAGCACGAATCTTCCGCAGGAGTCTGTTGTTTCGTCCACCGAAACCCTCAAGTACTTTCCGTCAAGCTTCTCTCGAATCTGCTGCATTTTAGACCTGTACAGCTCGGGAAAGTATCCCTTCCGAATGGTGCTTTCGTCTGGGATTGGATGGCTTGTATACTTCCGCAGAAACTCTCTCACCACTGGATTCGATAGCTTATGTGTGGGAATGTCCGCCACAACAAGCATCTTTGCTAAATCCTGGTTAAAAGACTTCTTCGGCGCAGACACAGATGATTGCTGAAGTGTTTGCTGCCTAGACCCACTGGATATAGCTGTGACATG
>JANTCA010091373.1:0-13195 GCA_024741275.1 Chironex yamaguchii
AATGAAAAAAATAGAAATCATAAAAAGAGGTGTCTGTTGCTAAGTTCCGTTTCCTGGAATGGAGCAAAGAAGCTCAAACAGTGGCAATATGAGTCTCTTTCAGCCATAGTAAGTTACTTTTCCGTTACTTTTTTGCATTACTGCTCACAAAGTTGAACTATTTACTCGTGCTTGACAATGCTATTTATAGGGTAATGAAGATAACTGAGCGATAACACATTCTACAGTATATCAGACTTGAAGATGTATATTCTCTGTCAATTTTTATTAAATGAAACATAAAGCTATGTCTTGCATTTGTAGCACACTCGGTTAGTTATCCACCGTACGCTATAATACATTACTTGAATACATGCGGAAGTCGTAACCTTAGGTGTAGAGAGACCTTTGTAGTTTCATTTGCAACTTATTACGCTCTTTTACAATTTCACGACTTACAATTTCACAGCTGTTAGCTTTACAATCTGTTTTATGTTATTGGTAAATTACTGCTGAATTACTTTTTCGTCAATGGTATTAACGATCTGTCGTATTATCCAACGTCTACTTAAGCCCTGTTTACGACTCTCGGTCGTTTGTAAAGAGCAAATTATATCATACGGTATTTGTGGCGGAGCACCTCTTCTAACATGTTAATATTTGTTCTCATAAATGTTGAACGAAAAAGTCGATCAATTATCGTTATTAAAAAGAATTTGCTAAAGGTACCTATGCTATGTCATTTGACTAGCATACTTTGTGAAGTAAGAGAAATGATATCTGAAAATTGCTGGGATAAGCAAACTGCAATTAAAATAAAACAATACTGCGCGCATATAGTTACTATCAAGCTGATGTATGATTCATTGATTTGACTGCAGTGGTTGATAACAGGTTGAAATATTCAAGCTTTTTTACCTACTGGAGGCTTTTATTTTTGTGCAGGGGTTGAGAGAGATGTGCTCTTCTGTGGGAGAAAACAACGAAGTTTGTTCAAGCATTTCGAAAGGTAATATATTGATTACTTTGGTTCTAATCCAGAATCCCTGAACTCAAAATAAAATGTTTGATACTGTTGCATGTTATGAGCTTCCTAGCTTTACTAAGATGTTAAAATTGTATATAGTAAGTTTGACATGTCACTTTAATTAGCTTTTCGTAGCAGATACTTTGTAAAAGAGTCTTGTTTACTCAAAGACGTGCCAAAGTAACGACAAATTTAATAATTGAGGTTTTGATGGTTTCAGTACGCCATTTTTAAGAGAAAAGAGTTAAGAAAACTAGAATACAAGGATTTAAATACAAGTAGAAAACAAAGACTTAGACGGAGTTCTTATAATACAATAGATATAAACAAATATGTTTGTACGGATTGAATCACTTAGCACATTGAGCGTTGGTTTGCTTACCGTGTTTTCTCGAAAGAGCGCCCGAAGTGCTCATTTAAAAGTCAGCCTTTACTGGGAGGCGCTCATTCGAGGGGGTGCTCATTTACAAATCTGCGTTTTTTGAGGGCGCTCATTTTAATTTGTAGACGTACAGAAACAATCTTTCCTAAGAGTTGTGAGTAGACAAATTAACAAACAGCAAGAAGTCAACTTAATCAACGTCTCAAAGTCGCTGGTAAACGAAAGCGCGAGGTCGGCTTGGTTATCCCAGCTCGACACACGGCGCACACAAAACGCAAAAAAACTGTCGTTATACTGCAAGCAGAATCGAAGGAACGAAATGAACTATTTAGCAACTTAGATATTTCTGTAGAAAATATGCCTTTAGTCAGATTCCCGACTAATCTGTTTTGGTTTAGTTGGTAAAACATGTTTTATTAGAGTCATTTGGTTTGTCTTCTTTTCATTCTCTTCATAATCGATGGCAAGTCGTTATAAAAGAGGGGGTGGGGAGGGGGTGGCTGTGTTCATTTCAAAAACTATTTTTTAGTGGGTGCGCTGGTACGAGGGTGCAGTACACTCCAATCTGCAGTAGATTAAGAACCACGTAGCTTGTTACGTTTCTTGATGTTTTTGTTGAGAAAACCGAAACATATCTGATAAAACCACTTTATCCCAAATCCTATTTTTACTGGTTTTTTTAGTCTAAGGAAGAGAAAAATCAATTTCATCAGAGCACTGGTGCAAGGATCTCTTTGTATTTGTTTAAAATCTAATTCAAATTCGCAACTATGATAAACAATATCATTTCCTCTCGTAAAGGCTATTTAAAAGATGTCTTTTCTTGAATTTTTTAAGAAAAAGATACTCCATTTTCGGCCGAAAAAAGCGTCTGGCTTTTCCACAAGGTCTTTTCTTCATAAAATATCCTTGGTTTGCCAATGTCTCAATCCGGATAGAAGCATGGAATTGTTTCTGTGACTAGGAAAATCTTATACATTCATAAAGATTACCTTACAAAAAAGCCTGTTTGTATTTTGACTTGTGTTCTGATGTGATCTTTGGATATGTTTCTTACCTTTCTGATAATTCATACTCCGAAGAGTTGCAGACGAAAAAAGCTTTTTACTATGTTATTATCTCATTGACGCAAATTCTCATGACGATTTACAAGTTTTGCATCTCATAAGACTTCCAGTTGATAATTTTTCTGTCAATATTGCATGGTTATTCGTAGAGAACAAAGCACTGAGAAGACCAAGTATGCAATCCTCGACATTTAACTTGAATTTTGAAAGTGAGAAAGCTGTCGACGGTGATAGAAATGCCAATGCTCTTGCAGGATCTTGTTCACATACGAAAATGGACTCCAGTCCGTGGTGGCAAGTCGATCTTACTTCACGTCAATGTATTGCGTACGTCACATTGACCAATCGAGGGGATTGTTGCTCTGCAAGATTGCATAATTTTGAGATAAGAATTGGTTACGACAGTTATCAATGGAATCGACGTTACTTGATATGTGCAAGTCAAACTGAGGCAATGAAGGCTGCCGAGGAGAAATCTTTTACATGCAAACCAGCACCAATATACGGGAGATTTGTTGTTGTTACAATCAATTTCACGGGATATCTGACGTTATGCGAAGTTCAAGTCTTGACATGCTGAGGTTCTGTTGTTTAAAAGCGTAAGTGACTCTAATGTTTTTGGAATAACAGAAAATGCAGTCAACGGAAGGAAACAGTGTAATAGTAAAAAGAGAGATGAAGCATTATAATTGTTCAACCAAAGTAAAAAAAAAACATTTTTCCCTAAAGTATACAGTCGACATCCGTTATCTCGAAGGCTGCTTATTTCGATCTTGTACTATATCAGACAGACACCCTAGTTCCCTGGCTTTTTTAAAAAGAATTCCTTTTAGTTTTTCTTGGCTTTCACAAACACTGTTATCTGCTCGATATCTCAAACTTTTTATAAACGGATCCAATAAACACAGATTAAAACTAAGCAGAACACGCTTTTTGCCTTGATTCATCTTTTTGTATCTCTTAAACGCATACTTTAATTGTCAGAAACGTTATAACTTTCTTTTCCATAGGCCTGTCACTTGCATCTCTTCCGTCCTCAAATTTGGCTGATTTTTCAGTTTGAACTACATCATTTCAACCATATAGATCTGCACGAATACATGCAGTGTTCACTCGATTTGCAATCAATTACAATCCAAATTTGATCAATATTTGATGAAAAGAAGCACTTAGATATTCAAGCTTATTTTGAACAATAAATGTAGTTTTCGACAAAAAGAAATACCTGTCAAGAGCCATCCATTTTCGAGGTCTATTAAACTAGATTTGTTGGTTCCTGCCTGTCGCCAGCAAAGTAGGAAGGATGTATGCTAGAGATAGGGACAAGAAGGTTTATTTTTCCAAATTTCGCTATGTCGTTCCACCTACTGATTTCTGTGAGAGTTTTAGATACCGGATACCGACTGCTTATTTTTTCACTTACGCAAGCATCCCAGTTATTTTTATGTCACTGTTTACCTTGAGGCATTTGAGTAAGCAATTTTAAGAAGATTACTTCAGAAAGAAAGTGGCATTTTGAGACATTGCAGGAGCAAATAATGCTGGTCTGTCTACCAGAGTTTGATACTTGAACTAACTGAAATGTGCACAAAGCTTTAGTCTAATTGCATGACACATATCTGATTAACTTCATTTAAGGTCTTGTAGTTTATTACTGTAAAGCCTTTATAACTTGAGAAAAATTTGTTTTAAGATATCTGTCATGCTAGAACATGAAACTGGAGCTGATGCTGGCAATGTTCTTGTTTGTGTCTTTGACACTACGTTGAAGATAGAAACTGCAACGTAGTTGATTAACAATTCTAATAAAATGACAAAGGGGGAGTGACATTACTTTCGGCAGAGGCACAGAATGCCTATTGGGTAGTCGACTTCCTGGAAATCTTGAATCAGCTTAAAGCATCCATATCCTTTAACTTCTCCAGTCAAATGGCATCTCCACTTTTGTTGTAAATTTAACGTAAGGTAAAGCTGAAACAGCAAAGGAAGTAATGGTAAAAGCCATAAAGCTGCAGCTTGTGATAAGATGACAGGCAAATACTAAAGCATGGAGGTGAAGACGTAGTAAACAAATCTACAAGACGTGGCGACAGCTGAACACCTCCTGGCACAACAAAAGTGTCCCTGAAGAATGACAAAACCTTTCAAAAAAGTGATTCTGGGTGACATATCTGGTTGTGACATGTAATGAAAGATTGCGTTCCTTTAAGTCCCTGCAAAAGTCTTCTGTTGATAAACATAACGAAAACCAAAACGGAACAAGCAAAGGCTTTTATTAAAAACTGATTTAAAATACCCCAGTTTTCATTTTTTCTTGTTTTGGTTCATTTTACCAAAACTAGAAAGAACAAAGCTCACTTCAAAAAAGTTAGGGTATGCCTTTGACTTCAGTTGATTGTGAGGTGAAGACCATATTTTCCTTCTGAATTACAAGTGTTAAATGGCCATTTGGTAATAACAATGAAATCCTCAGAGGCTTTGTCACGTAAACAACAAGGGTGCCGCTAAAGTCGTGCACTTTTTTCCGGTTTTTGATCTTTTTTCTTTCATTTTCTGATGTATGGTATTAGCTTACTATATATATTTCTGCAATAATGTGATGTCAATTGTTTGTGTGGAAAATTTAGAAAATTGTACCTAGTTAAAGTCATGCCCCTTACTCTGAAAATGTATTTATAACTATATTACGTTTTGTACCTGACATATTTATTGCTACTGTCCTACGTTGGTACAAAAATTTATCATGTGTGCCTCCCTTTAGCTACAACAACTGTTCATTGGTTCAGCTGTCAAGTTTTGAATAATAGTTGTACATTAAAGTAGTCGAATTCTTGGCTGGTGTGTCAATTCCTGCTATTTTGTCGCATTAGAGCCTCTGATCACATACTGAAAAAATCTCCCTTTTGTTTTTGTTCTATTTTTTGTAAATCTTTACGTTTTTCATTTGGCATCTTTGTTAGATCGTTGACATCCTCATTTTTCCTTGTCAATTCTTTTCATGTCTCATTACACACTCCCTGGGCAACTTTGTATTTTCTTTTTTGGAAAGGAAACACTTTCATACACGCCAAATATAACTTCTTGCGCAACATAGACTTGATGGACTCAGCCATTTTTGTTCAAAGTAGAGACAATCAGTACAGGCAACATGGGTACTCATGTACTGAAACGATAAAACTATATACTCTTTTGTAAAATGTATGTAGCTGCAGATGGGATGTTTTTGGACCCGAAGATTGTGAAATTATAAAATTAAACATACCAATGTTTTGACAATATTTGATAATAACTAAAGAAATACTACAATATTTTTTAAATTTTCAATACATGTTCGAATAAAATGCAATCCATCTTCATTGTCCTTTTCATTTATATCTTAAATTATATCCTTTAATCCGAATGAAAAACTCATCATGGCTAATTTTGATGTGTCTAGTCTATTTACCAACATCTCTTTAGATGAAACTATTGATTTATTTACTGTGTTCGATGAGACCAGTAATCTAAAGTATAGGGGTTGTTTTCTTAAACGTGATCAATTTCGAAAATTGTTGAGCTTTGCCATTAAAGATAATCATTTTGTCTTCACTAGGCAACTTTTCGATCAAATTGATCGGACAGCCATGGAATCCCCTTTGGGCCCATCTCTTGCTAACATAGTTATGAGCCACCTTGAGAAACGGTACTTCATAAACTGCCCTACAGAATTCAAACCAAATGTACTATGTCGTAGATATGTTGATGATGATTACTGTTTATTTAGAGACAGTGAACATATTATCCTGTTCCTGAAATACATTAGTAGCCAGCACCCAAACATTAATTTCACTTCGGAAATTGAGTTGGAAGACTCCTTACCATTCCTGGATATCCTGGTTACCCATGAAAGTACCAACTTTCTTACCAGTTTATACAGAAAAAAGACCTTTACTGGCCTTTATACTCATTGTTTTCAGTCTGGCCCCTAATAATTACAAAAGCAATCTGATTAGTGTCCTGGTGCATCGAGCTTTCAACACATGGTCTACTTATCAAACTTTCCACGAGGAGATTGTTTCAATGAAGAATATCTAATTGAAAAATGGTTTACCTAACACCAATTTCTGATGACGAAGAAAGGAATTTCTTCGAAATAATAGGAAATTATTATGGCCTTTTTATTGGAGCGTTCTCCTGACCATATACAATATGTTTGCAGTGCTGATACTTCGCTTCCTAATTAAACTTTTCCCTGTCAATACACCAATTTCTTCTATCCAGCTTCAGATGCTTAACAACATATTATTGACTTTTCAGCCGGAAAAAGGTTTTGGCCTCGAAAATACCCTGTCTACTTAAAACTTCCTTGGCTAGACAATGTTTTAATGCGCATAGAAACACAGATTACAAAAGCTTCCAATTATGTTTAGACTCAAAACAAGCGAGCGGCCATGCTGGTGCTGCTAAGCAGGATAAACTATTTTCAAAAATATGTTTTTTTGATAAGCAAAATATAGATATTTTAACTTAGTATCACTTTAGATACGCTGTTTTCCCTTCAATAACAGCTTTGCGATGTCCAAAACAATGTCACTCATGTTTTCTTTACAAACGCACGACCAAATTACAGGTTGTCCAAAGTAGTCCTGCGCTTACAAATGTGTATGACTATGATAAATTTATTTGTGAAGATTGCCCTTGTTGATTGTTATGTAAACGTACGACTAAACACAGGTTGTCCAAAGTAGTCCTGCGCTTACAAATGTGTATGACCATGATAAATTTACTCGTGAAGATTGACCTTGTTGATTGTACTGTAAAAGGGCGACTAAAAACAGGGTGTCAAAATGGTCTTGCATATTCCAAAAGTACAGGGCCTGGCAGAAGTGTCTTGGTGATTTCCACCCTTTTGATTTCCACCCTTTTGATTGGCTAAAGGTGCTGGTAAAACAAAGGCAGGTCATGCGCTCTGGAATGTGCAGGAGCTTGCAGCAATCATAATCAGCCATCCTTATCCATTTGGTCATGAGAAAATGAATAAGTATGACTCATTTTAAGTAAGGTTCCCTGTATCTTTGCTCACTTCTTCCACGACATCTTTGGCCATCTTAAAATGTTTGCCTTTGTGACTTGTTTGTGACCCTGCAGTTATGACCGAATTGTTGTTTAGTTAAGAAACAAATCATATGTCCAGGATGGGAGCCGAACCCATGACATTCTGCTTACCGGGCAGATGCTCTGACAACTGAGCTACCGAGACGTTGTTTCTCAGAGGTGAATTTGAGGTCATGATATGATGACTGCGTCACTACACCTTAATGAAATAAAATTTCTCTCAAAAATTTTATACCGTGATGTGCGCAAGCGCTTTCTGTGCATGAAAAAAATTAGGCCAGCACCCCCCCGGGAGATCCGTTTTTGGCCAACGTCCCCTACCCCATTCTCCCACCCGTTCGGCAAAGTGCAGGACCAATCATTTTCGTCCAGCTTCGCCACTGGTTTTAAGCACGATATCACAAATGTCCCAGGCAAAATATTTCTAAACCAGTGAAGTAGAATAGGCTTAGTAAGACTGAGAAATATATATTCATGACAAATCAGAACTTTCATGTAATGTTTTGACATTTTTCAGATCCACGTTTTTGACCTTGCAAATAAGACACAACAGCACTGTCATATGGCCACATTATGGTTAACATTCAAGTATTGTTAGATGTGGAATGAACAAAAAGACATAGCAAATGTAAACTTGTCAGATAAATACATTAATTACAAATGGCTAAAAATACGAATCAAATAGATTATGTTTACTATGTCATAATAATGCCATTGCATGTCACTCACGTAGTCGCAGCATAAAACGCAAAAGTTTGACCACATATTGAACTGTCTTTCTGCAGTTACTCTAAATGATATTTTAGAAATTTAGCGTATTTAAATGGATGTCAGTCAGGATACCCCTTCCCAGCAAAATTAATGAATTGGCGAGAGTTGTGCCAAACCTTGTTTTCGGTTCCAATTTAGAAATACGAAATGTTCCTCTTTTAAGTCTGATGTGCAAAGCTTAGGCATCATACAATGGAGAGGTGTGATAAGGTGCATAAGAAAACGAGGGAAGAGCACAGAAAGACACAAGTATGCAATCTCAATTTGATGAATTCAGATGCAGGAATAGCTTCTTGCAACATTTAACATGATGATGCTTGCAAATTAACGCGAGTTGTAGTTGAACTCACCATAGCTTTTGAACAAAAATTGGTGCTAGATTTGCGAACACAAACAAAAGTATGTTGCTCAATGAGCGACCTTTTCAGAGTTGTCTGACACAGTAGCTTTAACGCCATTGTTCGTATACATATTCGTAATCCCCCTGACGAAAGCCGAAATTGCTGAGTGCAATATCGACAAAGGGAAAGCCAGTACCTCCGTCATATACATTCTCAGCAACTGTAGGATCATGAAAACAAACGTTATTGAACCATATTCGAGTTTTGGTGGATAATTATGAAAAAGCTGCTGCAGTATTATGGCGTACTACTTTGGTGTTGTACAGCATAGGACCACTGTGTGGTTATGTCCTTGCAAGAGTTGAATGTTTTCTCGTCCATTACGTACTCTGATGCCTCAAGCAGGCGACAAAGCATTTTTTGTGTTTCCTCTGCTTCATCTCTTATTGAAATAATCTAAATTGTAAGATAACCTTTGAGGAGTTTTCGTTGAGAGGTTATAGGATGTTGTTTTCATAAAACTTTTACGTTACTATGCTCTGATCCTAACTCATAGCTGCTTTGTATGCATACGATATTCCAAATAAACTCTTCATTTGCTGTTATGCAATTTTTTTTTATAAAGAGTCTGCTCATCCCCTCCTTACCCAATGTGTGATTTTTAAACGAGTTTGCATTTACAGTTACGTTGTTTGGGCATGACTGCAAGACAAGGATAATCACAGTTCACATACTTATTCCTCTAAATAAATTTGACTTAAGAAAACACTCGTCCCTTTGCATTCACTTTCCTGTAACACTATTATTAACAAGCCTGTAAGAGAGAATACTATCAATGTAAAGCCAGTTACAGTTTTATTGATTTAATCTTTAACAGATATTAGCAGTAACGAGTTATTTTTTTATCCATGTAGTTGAGTAAGAATAGATTACTGAAAATAGGAATAGTATGCTTAAAAACTCAGTTTCGCATCAATGACAATATTACATGCTCCAAGACGAGGAACTATCTTAGCACAGTTTACTATAGGTTATGTCTTAAATATATATTTCTACAATATTTCATTTTTCTCTATTACTTATTGTCAATCAAAGAGTATCTAATGTAATACAGTGAAAACCAAACTTGCTAGCAACAGAATTGCTACCGTAATAGTTATTCCATGGTTACCAAAAATTATCCATGTTTGTTATTGTTTTGTTTCTAAATTAAGTAAAACAATACTTATAATTAACAAAAGATTTCGTCTTAACCTTCAACTGAACTTTGACGTTCATATATTTATAAGAATAACTCAAATATGTATCGCTCACTAAAGGTGTTGACATAAATTGAGTCTGATAAATACTCAAAATTAACATCTAAGCGAGTGAAATGGTAAAACTAAGATTCACCCGAAAATTTCTTTTAAAAGGCCTGTTGAAAGCTATTTGCATTATGTAAACATATACAAACATATAACCTGGAGCAAGGAGAATTAGATTGGAACCAAATCCTGGCCATCCTGGTAAGTGCTTGTCAGCTTTTTTTCTCAATATTTGGTAATCCCTTCATTATCATCATATTTCAAAATTCCTTCTCATACCCAGATTAAAACTAATGCTTGTTTCTGTTATTTCAGCAATACAAAATTTACAGTCAAAATGGTAGCTTCCATGCGACGTTAGGAAATATTTGCTTAGCTACGAAACACTCAAAATATATGGTCTTATTTACTTTTTCTTGGAATGTGATAAACCTAGATACGATACTTGCATAAGCAGGCTCATTACAAGGCGTAATCTACGTTTTGACAAAACCCCCCAGATTTCAAGATTATTTCTACTAGTAGAAGTACTTCCTACTGCTGCCGCGATTCTCCTTCCCTCAACAATACAGTCTTATCCTTGATTATTTTATACCTCCGTTGGTGACGGTTTTCAATGTTTCAACGTTAAAGTGTTCCGCAACACCAACTTAATTTTATGAAGAAATTGATTGGCCTTGACAAAGTTTTATGTTATTTAAATGCCTTCTTTTCTTTTCAAACATATTGAGATGTAGACCGTTTACTGGGAACTGCAATAGACGAACTTAAGGTTTCACAGCAAGACTTTATTCTACATTCGAGCAAGTTTTCTCTTGAAAAAAAACGTGCAAACTGGGGGTCCAAAAGCAATGTCTTTGAGTTTTGTTTGTAAATAGAAATAACAATCACAAAATATTTTAGTTATTTCAACCATCCGTTTAATTTATTCAGTTCTAAAGCTTCCTAAACGTGATAGGAGATTTAAGATCAAATCTGTGTTTGATCCTTGGGGGCAAGAATCTACGTTTGCAATGAATCATTCTTCATTAGAATAAATTTTTTTAAGTTAAATGACAAATTAATTGATTCTCACCAACATAAATGAGTTATGGTTAAACGTGAGTGTAAAATATGCACCAATTAACTTAATTACTGATTTTGATATCAAACACTATAAACTGAATTTGTCATACCTAACAAGCAAAGGAAGGTTGGAGATTTCAGGGACATAAATCCGACCTTAAAGCTGAAATACAACATAAGTCCCAGAAACCGTGTTTTGTAAAGTTTTATTCAAATTCTAACCCTAATTTTCAGAGTTTCTTGTAAAAAATAAATATTTGTATTTTGAGATAAAGGCCAGGCGACTTCCCGAAAATTTTACACAGTTAAGTAGGAAGGCTCCCGTAACAGTCCGCTGGTGGAAACAGTAGTTTTATTTGCAGTTACAGAGTACTCTTACTTTTCATTATTGCTTTTGGATATGTGCTTAAACCAGCAGAGAATATATATAAAGATCTACATCTCATAATTTGAGAACTATTGTCAAAGTGATACTTACTACGCTGATAACGTCTTCGTTGCTTCGGGCAGTACCTCAAAAATAAAAATAAGCTCTATAAAGTCTCAAAAAGATAGCTAAAGAAGTAAGATTGTATACCTGGGATAGTACAATCGAGCATGGAAGCTGCAATCAACGAAGTATTGTATTATCACTCTCAGTGAGTCGTCAATACTATTGACATTTGTCAAGTGGCTTATAGAGGAGAAAACTCTGAATAGCTGAATAGGGAAGATGCGGACTACCCTCACAAAAGTAGCTTTCTAGTCTTTCAGACAATGTCAGTCGTAGCTCCTTTATTGCAACAGTTGAATCCTTGTTCACCTATGGTAAAGCGACCTATACTTTGTGGAGAGTCTTAAATCTAGCCTAGGTGGTACATGCACATCTTCGAAAAAGGAGTGAATCTAACTTCCCTGGGAGATAAGACTTATGATAACTTACCATCAAATCTAACATGCCAAGAAAATGCATGTTGCAATTGACTAGGCATTAACGGCCTTCTAAGTTACTGCCTCTGTAACGATTTTTTAGAGAATAAATGTGTTAAAGCCATTTAAGACTACACTTATTGATATACAGTATGTTATTAAACTCAGATGCAAAACGTCCTGGTAGATCATTCGGATATCAATGTCTGGTTACCTTAGGACATACTGGCAAAGTACATTCAAATCAATGTTTGTGTATCATCGTATTTTCTAATGTATTATGGATATCATTTGCATGCTTTCATTGTTCTTATTGGTACTTTTGATAAATATGATCATAATATCTTTTGAAAATAACGGAAGGGGAATAACAAGCTTTCTCTTTGGATCTTCTTCTTAGTCAGGTAAGCAAAATTTGCACTAGTAGCATTTCACTGGTATTCTGATAACCTAAAAATAGTCATTTGAAAGTAGTCGCACGATTAAAAAATCTCACCACGTGCAACCTGAGCAATGATATCTTTGATTATGTATTTCCTGATCATCACTTTGCATTTAAGGGTTTTTTTTCGTTCCCCTTCTACCCGTAGGAAGCATAGAAGACTTGTTACATTTCCAAAGGAATGATTCATCAATTTGCAAACTGTCAACCAAACATTGAGCGTTCATAGATTTCATAGCCCATATTTTCCCCTTGGACGGATTAAAAACAGATACAAAGTGCTCCAGATATATTTCTTATAAAACAACAGTAACCGAATTGATTTGATACCTTTTAGCTTCTGATTTAAAAGCTTGTTCCACTAGTTCTTATTCCCTAGCCTCATTTGTGTTTATCGGTGTTCTTGCAATTACTTGTCTTACTATCATATGGTATCACTGTATTTCTCATTATTCACTTGTCCCTTTGTAAAAATGCTGACAATCTTTTGCGATAGAAATACTTCTCCTTCTCTACAATGTTGAAATCCAAACATCACACGCCATTGCACTTTCTATTGCTAACTGAAGGATATCATTAATATAGATATTTAAAATTTCTCTGCAAAGTAATTATTTGTGCTTTTGGATGACAGCGTTAAAACTGTAGCACGTACACTTTCAGGTGTAAAGTTGGTGTATTTTCATTTTTCCTAATGTTTTGTAGAGAACAGTGCGTTGAGAAAACCTTCCACCCAGTCTTCAATTTACTCTTACAACTCTGGGAGCGAGAAAGCAAATGATGGTAACAGCAATACGTATGGTGGGAAAGG
>JANTCA010091374.1:3125-13194 GCA_024741275.1 Chironex yamaguchii
ATCAACAGAGACCTTACAATCAACAGAGACCTTACAATCAACAGAGACCTTACAATCAACAGAGACCTTACAATCAATAGAGACCTTACAATCTATAGTGGCTTGATCTTCTATTCAGGCCTGACAATCAATGGAGGCCTACCAATCTACGAGGGTCCGACAGTCTATGTACATGGACGGTGTATGGATACCGACAGCCTACCAACGTCTGAATCTACGAAGGCTTGACAGTCTATTAGGGGAGGCTTGACTATCTACCGAGATCTGACAATTTACGAAGGCTTAGTATCCTAAGAAAACCTGACAGCCTATGAATGCCCTCGAATACACACGGAGTGTCCAGACCTCACCCACTTTTCATTGCGCTATAAAAGGATGAATCATAAAATCAACAACATCAACAACAATACACTAAAAGTAAAGACCCAACAAACACTGCTTGAAGACTAGTAAATTGAAGTATCCTGATGCACTAAGTTAATGCCAGTATCATCGGAAAATAATGCCTATACAATACACAATAATGTGACCACAAACAAACACACTTCAGAACCGCCTCTTCTGCTCATACGAAAATGAACCAACCAATTTTGATGGTCAAATTCTTTGCCAACAAGCTGAATTAAGTTCACGGCTTTGTATATCCTACTGATATTAAAGTCTCGCTAATAAATCACAACAAAGTCAAATAACGTAAGCCATCTACAATAATAAACACATAATACTGGCTTAGAGCTTTCTTGTAAAACAAAACAAGCAATAGTCTATAGCAACACAAGATGAGATCGCTACATACAAGGTACTGGCCAGTTTAAACTTAAACTTGATATTGCAAGCTGGTTACTAGTGGAGTGCAAGTTGAGCTACCAAATATCACGATCAATAAGTTTGATGCAAATCTCACTCTCAACTTTCCGCACCTGAGTACAGCGTACATCTAATGCCACCTAGTTTAAAGGTCGCACGTCTGCCGCGTCAAATTGAATGTAATTAAATTCGACTATAATGCTGAAAAATGTGTCAGTGGATTTAAAGATCGCGTTTAATTATGTCGTATCAAATTTAAAAGTGGCGCCAAATGTCTGTGCGCATACTGTTTAAGCGTTTTTTGTGTTTTGACTGGCTTCTCTGCTAATATCCGAAACATAGCTTTGATCAATTCCATTCGACACGGCAGAAAAGCAACCTCTAAACCCGGTCGCACAGCTGCCATTTTATGCGACAAGCTTGGTGAACTATTGTCGCGTTTAATTATTCAATGCGGCAGTGGATTTAAAGATCGCGTTTAATTACGTCGTATCAAATTTAAAAGTGGCAACAAATGTCTGTGCGAATACTGTTTACGCGTTTTTTGTGTTTTGACTGGCTACTCTGCTAATATCCGGAACATAGCTTTGATCAATTCAATTCGACACGGCAGAAAAGCAACCTCTAACGCCGGTCGCACTACTGCCGTTTTATGCGACAAGTTCGGTGAACTATTGTCGCGTTTAATTACTCAATGCGGCAGTGGATTTAAAGATCGCGTTTAATTGTGTCGTATCAAATTTAAAAGTAGCGTCAAATGTCTGTGCGCATACTGTTTAAGCGTTTTTTGTGTTTTGACTGGCCTCTCTGCTAATATCCGGAACATAGCTTTGATCAATTCAATTCGACACGGCAGAAAAGCAACCTCTAACGGCCGTCGCACTGCTGCCGTTTTATGCGACAAGTTCGGTGAACTATTGTCGCGTTTAATTATTCAATGCGGCAGTGGATTTAAAAACCGCATTTGTGTCGCATATAATTCATGCTTTTTTCTTTTTGTCGCTGTTTAATTTAAGTTAAGGCGGCAGAAACGCGACCTTAAAACTAGGCCTTCCAACATATAATCCGACTACCTATGTGACAGGTCGCATTATTTACAAAAATTTGCATGAACAAATTGCCTGATTATCAAAGCAAAGCCATCAATAACGCAAAGCCCAGATACCACGCAACGGACATTAAATATAGCTCACTACCTAACAATTATCAAAGAAGTCTTAAAAATGTTTATTTAGCACCATAATATTTCTCAAATCGAATAATTCACTCAATCTGGCTTTCGGTACTCATAGTGACCACAAGAGACGTCCATGGAAGACCAGCCCTTAAGAGTTAGAAAAGCAGAGTTTAACTAATCAATATTGATAGCAGTCTCAAAGTGGGCAACAAAACGGCACTATAGCATTGCTTGTCTAAATCACATCAAACACCTATTCAAAGTAATATGGTGTTTAAAGACAACTTGACGTACGCTGATCGTAAACTGATGCGCTCATAGCAACAGTGAAGCTCTCGTGGAATTCTAACCACCATTCTATCATACTATAAACTTAAACAATCTTTTCGTGGTACAAAACGTGAGAATCGCCTTGAAAATATGCGACATTGCGCGAAAAACATACTTAAAAGCTTTTTTCGTCTCACACTCTTCAGAATGAATTTGAATCGTCAGAAAGGAAAGTGTATGTATATGGCAACCTATTTATAGGACACATGTAGCAAAACTAGCCAATCATAAACAAGAAAGGAAACAAAGAAAGAAAAAATGAAGAAACAAAACATTATTGGAAGAGTCCAAGTGAAAAAACGAACTCTTTCTGCCTACAGAGTACTGGTTTTGTTGTCTTAATGTAGACAGACTCCAATACACTTAGATGAAAGGATGATCTAGCTGTGCCAATTATTCGATTATACAATAAGGTTGCTGTATATACATATACTTTCCTTTCTGACGATTCATACTCTAAAGAGTGTCAGACGAAAAAAGCTTTCAAGTATGTTTTTATTGCAATGTGGCATATTTTCGAGGCGATTTTCATAGTATAAACACACGCATGTGTAAACCATTAATTGCGAACCAAGAACGATTTGTACCTTAGTGATAAAATCAATACCCTATACTACTACCTATTTGACAAGCAGTTCATGATTAACGATCCAAGGTGGTACAATTTACTCCGTATTCAACAATAACCCGTGAAATGTTATAGACTAAGTTGTTTCAACTAACCAGTTACCATCCCGTCTACTAATATAGAATACGACGTACTCTACTAACGCGAGTGGTACACTCACATAACCATTACCCAAATGTTAGGGGGGCAAATAATCACTCTCTTATAATACAGGCCTGAGGCACTCCATCTTTACCCAGAAACAAGGATTCACTCCTTGTTGTGTAATATTAGTGCAAAGGAAAGCAAGGTCTTTTAACAAGAACAAGCCGTGGACATCGTAAACTAGGGTCCCTGACACATGTTATTGCATGAATGGTTTTAACAAGAACTATGATAAAACTTTGCGAGTTGAAAATGTTGAATAAATGTTATTAACTTAACAAATGACGCTACTAGAAAATCAGGTCACAATAAACTACAACTACCTTTAGATAAGAGCAAATTTACACTAATCTATACCCTTTCTGAAACAATTTGGCCCTCATTTAGAATAGACATCATGGCTTTTCATCAATCTGGATCTGCTACGTGTATCTTCTAAAGTGTGAACATTTCGGAATATCAATTTGAATACATACCTAGTTGCACTGTAAACAAGTAGTTAAAATCCGAACTGGACAGGTACAAATACATTCTCTTGCAAGACTTGATAAGGGTAACGGTATTTTTGGCGCCCAAACAAGCGACTTAGTCAACATACAGTGTAAACGGATCTACAGATGGTTCCGTTTTACTGTAAACATATTTACAGATGGATCTGATCTTCAGTAAACGTGATAAAAATGGCTCAATTCCACCGCACAAGTGCTTAAATCGATCGAAACACTGGATAAAAGCAATAAATCAATAAAAACATATTTGTTTTAGTGTAAACATAATGGACTCCGTCCAAGTCTAACCATAATAACTATCGGATCCGCTCTCAAGTAAATGTGATAACAATTATATTCTTTGTACTACAAGAGCTCTACTGAAATTAGTTCTTTACCACAATTGTTGCCTACAAACGGTGTCAAAAACTATAATCCTTCGAGGGATCAACAGACGAATGGCATGGAGGGGTGCCGATTCCCTTAAGCAGCTCCACGTCAAGATCATAAATCATTGATTATGCACTAAAATATAACAGATATATCACAGCTTTGGCACTGAGAGCCTGTCTGAAAAGTTCACTAAACTCGAGATTAAATAAAACGTACTTCTTTCTTCAAAACCCGTCCCAAAATGTTAGCTGATCATCTAGTGGCATTTCTGCTTCCTTGAATAATTAAATCATGCCTAAGATTAAAATCAACAACAGCACGTTTAACAGCATATAAAAACAAACACCTAAAAACATCCATAACTTAGTAAATGCTTATTTTACTCTCAAACCAAAACTATTTCACGTCTATATTATCAACTGCTGATAAACAGAGGTAAGCAACTGCCTCAAAATCACAGCTTACCTATTTTGGCATATCATTGGCACTTCTTGTGATTCATAGCGACACACCCTCGCTTAGTGCGCATGACTGTAAATTACCTAACTCTGATTGGCCAAGATTTTCTTCTTTAAGGTCTAAAAATCCTATCCCTAACAGAGAGTGATCCATGTCCTGTAAGTCTCTGGATAATATCCTAACATATCAAAGCGACAGTTGCCCTAACTCCTAAATGCGGCTTGACTGAAACAGGATACAGCTAATAAGCCCAAAATGCGTTGTCCAAATTGGTCATCAAAGTAAAGCTGTCAACATGTTCACTACAACTCCGTCCCACGACATAAAAACACCCAAGAGTTCCAATTAAATCACCAGATGCTTGCTGAAATTCACACGTGCCAAAAAACGTATGTAGCACAGAGGAGATCGGGTGCTTACCTAGAATGAACGTTACTATGATTAACCCTTTAAACAATTGGTACTAACTGCCATCTGTTTTTGTCTAAACCTCAGGGACCACCTTCTTCAAAGTGGGGGATACAGGACTCCCCGTGAGTACCCTTGCAGGAATAAGTGTATATGCTGTTGGCAAGCGACACACGGTCATTACTATGCATGACATCTAAACATAAAATACTCCAATTAAGGCAATAACAGAGAAATATCTAATACTCACATCGACGCGTTTATCATGGGCATGATGGCAAATGGAAGGAAGGTATTAAGTATTATCATTACGAGAGGGTCATGGCATAACACATCTATAAGCTCGAGGGCAGACCTCCTTTACACATGTTATACGACAAGCGTTGAAAATTTGGCAACAAAGCAGCTAACACGAGTGGGCAATGTCATGATCCCTCCCCTGTTAGGATATATTTAACACCAAACTTAACAATGACGGGTGCTAAGTCACCAGAAACGTACATCCCACGCGGGTGGGGATTCATCCCCCCACATTGAGGATTCGGTTAAGTGCTTTTTTACCCCACTTTTATAACGCACAGATAAAAAGCAAAAGCCTAAAAATTTGACAGAGATCTATCTACACCACATGTCAATAACATTAATTCAAGAAATTAGCAAGGTTCATTTCAACCACTTAAGTGGAATGAAAATTAACGCCGGAATTGAACATAGATTAATAACTTGGCGATAGGATATGGTCTGACAAGGAAACGAATCTACTTCTATTTCAGAGCAACAAGAGCATATCGGCTTCATAATCATCTTGTTTCGTCTACAAACAGAGTCTCACCTCTATCTTTCTAAATATAATGTAATGGAGATCCACAATTTCAGCTTATATCTATGTCACACTAACCATAAGTAGTTCATACCCATACTAAAATGTAGCTCCCTTACCCTGCTCTGAAGTTCATACAAAGCGGGTCACAACAACATCATACCTAGAGAACTACCACCGATGGGATGGACCCAGCTATAGCACGCCATTTTCAACAGCTCTTCATCTACAGTTACATCTAAAACATACTTTACTTGCACAATGAGTGATATAATTGTGGTCAGATATTCAACTTGATCGTTCCTTACCAACAGGACGAGACAACGGTTTCTAGTCCTAGATATCAATAATCATAAAACTACTCTTGTCAAAATGTACACTCGCATGAGATTTGTCCTTCAAAATTCTAGGAAATCATATTTATTTCCAAGAAAACCCCTGGAATCTACCACTACAACCCTATATGGTAGAAAGAGTAAACTTGAGCACCCAATCAAAACATCTGAGACATGTTAGAATTATAGCTTGTCTTAACGCTAAAAGTACAATCGACCTTTCCCTAAGAGAATAGTGTTGTCAAGCGTGGGCAATAAGGGGCCTGTGACCAACTTTCCTTGGTCGACCGGAAGTAACTACTTTGACTGGCTGACGAAATGCAATTCTCCCAGGAGAACACTTTCCCCACAAGGGAAAATATCGCAAACCACTACAATAATAGCTTTAGAAAGTTTATCTCCTGTGACTCGTATCTTGCTATGAAATAATATAACTGCTGATTTACAAGCGTCTAAGGGAGACGCTTAGACGAGCGCGCCTAAATAAGTTCTTTCCAATGCATACAAAGTATATAGCCCTTTCTGACACCCCACTTATCAGAGCACATCTCAAGCTTAGCAGAACACACCTCAACGCAAACCTTCTTTGGAATGGTCATCTCAAAACAAGGCATGCGCAATATCAGGGCATGAATATATCGGTCCATGAAAGTATTAATGCATCGAAGTATTAGTACATGGAAGTATCAATGCATGGTAGTACAGAAATGGTATTAGCGTATGCATATACCAGTGCTCAACATAATCAAGAAGAGGAAATTAGGTGTTATTCTGAGCATATGATGAGGCATACAGAGAGAGGTGCCGTTGGGCAAAGTGCAAGGAAGGAGTAGAGGCAGACAGAGAAGAGTTTGGTTTGACGATATCGAGGAATGGAGCGGCCTTTTATTGTATGAGTTGGGCGAGAGGACCAGAGACAGCCATGTTTGGAGGAGGCTGGTACACAACGAAGAAGATACCAGTGCATGAAATGTATTTTGTGTATGAACGTATCAATGCATGCCAGTACCTACATGAAAGTCTCAGTGCACAACACAATCGTTCCTCTGACACAGCTGGCAAATTTAGCATAGGAAGCAACCTTGGTATCACTGAAATAGCATTTTATGATGAACAGCAACTGTCTGCTCCGGGTTGAATATGTATACAAGTAATTCACTGTGGGATCGGCTACTGAAAAATCGTAATACAATCTTCCGACCACTCCTATAAAGCTCTTTAGCTCAGCAGTAAAATGCAAGACCTTGGTTCGAATCTCCACTAGTTAAACTCCATCATAAGGTTGCTTCATTATCAATCCACTCCATCTACCAATATGTATAACTCTCTTGTTTACTGTACCTGGACCCGTCTATCAACACCCGAAACAGGTCTCATCTCCGTTTTCTTTGGCCTTGGGCCATAGAACTGAGCAAACACAGAGAATGCTACAACATGCTACTCTATCCCAGTGGTAACATAGTGCGTTTAATGTCTATACTCATTTCCGAAAGTAATAAATAAACAAGCATTAAGAGGCATTTTGAGGCATCTCTCACAACCTTCTATGTGCTGAACCAACACCTTAGCCCATTTCTGCAGTTTTACACACTAGTATGATCATGACACTAAACGCATGCGTGATCTACATTTTTACCTCGGCCAAGGAGGTCATGGTCTTGCCTGCGTTGATTAGTCTGTCTGTCTGTCTGTCTGTCTGTCTGTCTGTCTGTCTGTCCGTCTGTCTTCGTTAGCAAGATAACTCAAAATCGACCTGGGAAAAGGGACGAGTGATTAATTTTGGGCGATGTTCCGAATTGAACCTTGAATTTGGGTTCACTTTTTCCATAATGAAACCTTCATAGTGCTAGTGAGGGATAATCCAGTTACCATATTTGGTAATGATATCTTCATGAAATTGACTAGCAAAGAAATCATTGTGGGGAAAACTCGTGTTGTTTGAATAATCTGGTGTAGGTTTGCGCTATTGAGGTGCTTGTAGTTATAGATGATTTACTTCAACTGAATGTTTAATCCACGTTTAATCCCAGGTGTAGAAGACAAATTTGTTTCCTCAAATATACATAGGGGGTAATGTGACATCAAGTAAGGGGCAACGTACAGTACACATGCCTACGCTAGTATACCCCCAAGGGAAAGGTCATTGGAACAGCCACTTACTTGTTGAATAGCTTTGGAAAAGTTCGCGTGCAAACAACAACTCTTTATAAAATAGTGTGCTCATGTTAAATATAAAAAATTCTTCTCTACGTTATGCTAACTTCTAAGTCTTAGAGTGAATTTATAATACACTTGATTTCTGCTACTTTGCCTACTCGAGTAAACCTTTGGACTTTATCTTACGGCAGCTGACAATGATGAGTACCAAATGGGTCCTCTACTTTGATACAAAGCCATGAATAAAACTCTGTACTTATTTTCCTGGAATTGACTCATACACCAGGCCAGTAACTTAGGAACAGATGAAGCCACGTAGACAAGACCAACTCCTTCCAGTGTTGTCTTCGTGGTAGGATCATATACAATATTCCTCTTGCTTTCTCATCTTTACCATGTCATAATTTATCATGGGCGGGCCTGTTTTGTACAGAGCATGACTCTGCTCTTAGGCTCCCTTGAAGAGCTATGAAGTTAAAAACTCTCAAGTAATCGCTACACAGGCGATACGATAGAGTCCTCCAACCTCGCTATAGTGTTCTGATCAAGAATGCACAAGTCAAAATCGAATGTCGTATCAGTGATTTCAAAAAGGCCTGTTCCTTCTACGATATCAACAACTTTCTGCAGAACCTCACTATCTTCGATGGAACAAATCCGGTCGTGAAGATCTTTCAACGAGAGTCCTTTTTCTGCTGTTTTACCATTTTGTGGGCTACAGAGACACAGGAAAAAGACACAAATGACTTCAAACCGTGAACCAAACAAAGTAAGAGCAACAACAAATTCGTTTAGACAATAACAGAATACTTTGACACTAAAGCGCGATTTATACTCTTGTGGGACAGCAATTTGGGGTCCTCCTTTTTGCTGTATGGTATATGGCAATCTATCCAGCACAACGGATATCACATTTTCCACAAGTTTGCTTTCACTTAAAGCAAAATTTATTGTTGGACACCATGTTTTCTGTAGCTGTCCAGCGAAATAAGATGGCGAATAAAAGCTACATATGTAAGAAGTTACTGATCAGAGAAGAAACATTTCAGGCAAGTCACAAGCATAAGAACAGGAAGTTAAATAGAAATTGAGCAACAGAAAGTCTTTTGAATGTCAGAGATAAAAGTTGTTGGTCTCTTTGCTCTATTTCAACATGAACCCTGTCATTCCGAACCAGCAAGTCAGCCATTAAATAGGTACACACTTCTTAAACTGTTCCCGGTATAGCTATTTATTATGTTATCAGTCAGTGTCATAACATTTCGTTTGAAACAGTTTCTAAATATTTATTATAGCGTCTTATGTGTCCTAAATTTGACCTTTCTTTAAGACTTTTTAGCTCAATAAAAAAGGTGTCAGAGTTGCAGTCGTGACACCCGGGTTCGACGCCCTGGTAGTCATAATCACCTTGTCAACATCGATAAGGAATTTATGCAATGGTGATAAATGGATGCCTTGTAGACATAAAACACATGCTGCTTATACACCAATAGAGAGACACCCAATAACAGAGGTAGATGATCAGGGTCTGCTTAGCTCGGTAGGAAAGGCGTCAGAGTTGCAGTCGTGACACCCGGGTTCGACGCCCTGGTGCTCATAATCATATCTGTTCTTAACACAAGACCATACTGTCGACTTCTACAGGGAATTAATGCAATGGTGATAAATGGATGCCTTGTAGGCAGAAAACACATGCCACTAGTACAGTGTATACACCAATAGACAGACACCCAATAACAGCGGTAGACTAAAAGTCTTTCGACCTTTCCTATTTATTTCTGAGCTGTTTAGCTCAGAAAGAAAGTTGTCAGATTTGCAGTCCTGAGACCCGGGTATGACGCTCAAGTTGAGAGAATAATCAATTCACTTTTTTTTTTTTGGGGGGGGGGGGGGGAAGAGGAGTCCCGCAAACAAGCGGCGAAT